>PVHY01002673.1:0-121774 GCA_004024945.1 Uropsilus gracilis | reverse complement strand
AGGCTGGGGATGGTGGTAAGAACCCACGAGTGGAAAGTTTAAACTGTGTTTTAAAGTTTTTCTTTTTAGGTCTGAAAGAGGGAAAGAAAGCAGAGAGAAGCTGGTAGCTGATGTTTGCATATCAATGGTAAAGGTGATCAGTGAAAATGCTAATGAAGAGTGTGTAGCCTGCTTTGGAGAGAGAAGCAGGCAGATAGGTATAGAGTCAGAAAGTCTTCTTTAGACCCTGTTTCAGTTGCTGAGTAGTATTCCATTGTGTGTGTGCGCGCATGCGTGTGTGTTTGTCCTTAATTCACTTATGCTAAGTGAAATAAGTCAGAAAGTGAAAGACAAATACTTAATGGTGTCATTTATAAATGGGCTATAAGAAAAACAAGAAAAAGTTCCAAAAACAACAACAAAAAAAGCAACCCTTATAAACTGAACTGTGGTTTTCAGGAGAGAAAGGATGAGGGAGGGGAAGAGGAGGAGAAAAGGAGGACATAGTGCACTTTGGTGGAGGATTATTGGTGCTTCAAGGGAGAGAGTGCTACACTGACTACATCTGAGGAGGGAACTTCTATACTCTCAAAACACTGGCAAGGATATTGAATAATGGTAGTAAACAACAATGAATAAATAGAAAACTATGGCAACTGTGTAACAAATAAACAGAACCTACACATTGTCAAAAAAAATAAATCTAGTAGAACATTCATACATTTTCAGTAAGTTTGTAAATTAGTTAATTAGTACATACATCTCTTGATGCGTACTTAGCAAAATTTAAGTACCCATGACCTCAAATTATAATCCTGCCTTTAGAGACTTATACTACAGATATGAAAAGATCTTTCATAAAATGACCTTTTTATGAAGAATTCATTGTAGGATTGTTTGTAATACTGAACAATTAGAAATCACCTAAATACCTAGCAACATAAGACTGATGAAACAAAAATTATGACAAATTTATGCCATGGGTAATAGTATAAAAAAGGAATGGCTCTTAATGGACTGGATATGGATCTGTAAGATATATGAGAAGGGTGACGACTAAACCCACATTGATTGCACAAAGAGAAAGTGGATAAAGAGGAAGAAATGTCACAAGACATTATTTTATAGAATTTTGAACCAGGCAACAGCAAAATATGTAAATAACTATATATTTTTCTCTTAAAACCATTTAATTTTTAAAAGTATGATTATATATAAATATATATATACACACAAATATTGCATAGTTCTGGGGATTTTTTAATTGTTGCAAGCTGAGGAATTATTTCCTTTTGCTTTAGATTGTCTACCTCTCCCTAAGTTTCAATTGTTTCAGTTTTAATGAAATCTATTCCTCAGGACAAAGAGAAACAGTTATGGTTCCTCAGAATAAGTAAGAATTTAACTATGTTGGTTTAATACCTTTTAAATTGCTGTCTTCCCACTCTATTGAATGGCTGAAAATAGTTGGCACACTACATCTGACTGATGACTGATATAAAAGACTTGCAAAGAGCATATGTGAATCAACAGAAACAACACAACTCAATCAAAAATGGGGAGAACTAAATAAGCATTTCTCTAAAGAAGGTATGCAGGCAGCCAGTAGGAGTATGAAAAAAAAAAAAAGGCTCTTTAGTACTTATATCAGGTAAATATAAATCAAAATCACAATAAAATAATGAAATGCTTTTTTCATACCAGTGAGAATAGCCCACCTCAAAGCCAAATGAATAAACAGAAACAAGTGCTAAGGGTGTGGTGAAAAACTGTTGGTAGGAATAAGCCTCATCCAGCCGCTACAGCAGATCTGTGGAGAAACTGCAAAAGACTAAAAATGGATCTACCATTATACATTTACAGTTACAGCAGCACTATTTACTGTAGGCAAAACAGTGGAAATTGTCTATATGTCCCAGAACAAATGAGTGAATGAAAAATATGTGTGTATATACATCATATATACATAACAAAGGATAGCATCAATGATCATGCTAATTGCAGTAACATGGATAGAACTGAAAGGGACTATTATAAGCGAAGCGAGTCAGAGGAGAAAGATGGATGGTTTAACTTACCTGTGGAATATAGAGTGACAAAACAGAAGGTCAGAAAAGGACAAACTTGAAAATCAACCCTAGAAAACTATCCATAGATCTGAGACATCCAGGAAGGAGAGGGAAAAATGATTGGGAGAAAGCTGATGGTGGGGAAGAGAGCACAAATTATGGTGACTACACCTGAAAATAGAAATCCTAGTCTGTGAAAAAAAGAAAGAAGAATGTAAAATAATGGCACATCATTTTAAAAAATACTATCTCTCTACATACATTCAATAGTTGGTATTTGCATGATTCTTTACTCAGAGCTTCTTCTCTTTTATTCTCCCTCAGTGTTTTATTCTCCCTCAATATTTACCTTAAAATTTATTCAAAACATCATTCTTTTTTTTGTAGATTGTGACAAATTTCATCACTTTGATATGAAATGACAACTACATCACAATCTGCCAGTTGTTCTGAGACAAATGAAAGCATCTTAGTTTCAGAGTGCTCAGCATTTCCCAAACTTGCTTTAAGTTCTTTTCTTATTTAATTGCCATGAATACTCTATTAAGCAAGTTCTTCTGTTATCACTTTGCAAATGAGGAAAGAAGACTCAGAACAGTTTGTCAAGGTCATATAGATAAGAAGTAATTAAAAGATTCATACCCAGAACCCTGTTTCAATAATAATGATGATCTATTAAGCAGCTACTATGTGTGCATTATCCCAAACTCTTCCAAGGGTTAACAATTGTTTGAGGAATTAATTTAATCCTTTCAAGGTAGTTATGGTTATCCTCCTATTAGTTTCTAGGGTTTGTCTGAGCTATGATTGCTATAATAGAATACCAAAGAGGGAAGGACTTAAGTGGAAAATATTTATTCTCATAGTTCTAGGACCTGGTATATTTGAGATCAAGTTGCAAAGACACTTATTTCCTGATGCAGACCTTCTTATTTGTTTATAGTTTGCCATCTTCTAAGTGTAATGGGCTCACTACCCAACATTCACAGAGACAGATACCACAATACCAGATTTTGAGAAAATCTTTTTTACAAATAGATTGGCAAGGAGAAGACAAATTGAAATCTACTTTCCTTTAAGAAAGAGAATAAAATAAAATAGGTGTTTGGGAGCCAGGTTTGATAACAAAGCCATTCAACCTTTTTGGCTAAGAAGTGGGCAAAAGATAAAAAAAAATGGACTTTGCTCAAATTTATTGACTAGTTATAGAGTAGTTCTGACCTGAACTTCACCTCAATTACAGCAATGACAGGTCTGCAGCTCCATGGCAGGCTTACTCTGGCTGAGGCTCCTTGGAACCCAACAACCTATGGGCCTGCTTTGAGATCAGGGCAGCTTGGGTGTGTATAGGTTCCTTTCATTCCTGGTGCCTGGATCATAGAATGGATCTATCAGATTTGAGCTATGACCTGACTGGTGCTAAATGGTCCAATCCAAAAGGATTGAAAGCAATCCAATCAAACACATATCCTGAATGAGAATACAAGGCAGGACCTGAGGGAGTTGAAAGAAAAACTCTTCTTGGCCTCTGAAGAAAGAAGAAAGGAGGAGCAGGCAACCTCCAGAGAAGAAAGAAGCATGCAGAGCCAATCTCTGAGGAAGTGTTGGGAGCGGAGGTGGGAATAAGAAGAAACAGGGGAGAAATTGACTCAGAAACTGGAGATGGATGCAAGCATGAAACATCTAGCAAGTTTATTAGGTCTTAGAAGGCTTTTTATATAGTAGGAAGGAATAGTTTACAATGTATTAAACAAAGAGAGGAAGAAGCAAGTTAGGAAAAAAAAAAACATATTACGTAAAATAAGGTTCCTGTGAAATACATGGAGGCAGAGGACAGGGGATACATTAACTTGCCATTCTTTGGGGAATGTTTCTAAGGTGAGTCAATATTGGAAGAGCTAGGATGCCTCTCACCAGGAAGAATTATGTAAATCTGTCTCTAGTGAGCTAAAGCCAGGTAAGAAAAGAATAGAAGTGTTCTTCCATTAAGTGCATAATTCTTGCCCAGTTATCATGGCTCCTGACAAGGAAGGAAGAGAAGCTGAAGAAGCTGAAGACCTTTGCAGAGATTGACCATACTAACTGCCTCCAATCCTGTCTCTGACATCACCTCAAAGGAATATGAGCCCAGGGCCTGGTGTCTCAAATTGCTGTTTGTTGTTGGTCCAGCGCAACAAATCACAAGGAGTTGTTAACATTCCTGCACTTCCCAGTTACTGGTGGTGACTTTCACTACTAGTTAGTGTTGTCCGGAACTATAGATAAGTGACCAGCCTTCTGCTTACTTGTGAACACTGTGGACACTACCTGGGGGGAGATAGTTAGCCACCTGTAGCTATAGCAAGCACTTAGAAAATAAACCCCATTGTTATTCCTTGAGCCTGAGGTGTCATGCAATTGCTAATGCAGGTGAGAGCCTAAAGACGGTGGCTTGTCCTCTATTGGGCACAGTCCTTTGACTCAGTATAGCCTCTGAGTGTGTAGATATAGTTAGAGCCTTTGTTATAAGCTGGTTTTAGTTCATACTTGAAGTATGAAATAACTTTTCTTCAGGTAACTGGAGTTTTGAGTTTTGGTTGTACCTCTTGCCTCTAGGTAGCTCTCTGACATGGAAGCTCAATGGAAGGATACTGTATAAGCCTCCGTGCTCTGTTATGTTTGTGAAAAAAGTCTCAGAAAAAAAGTTTATGTAAGTTGTGTGTGTGTGTGTGTGTGTGTGTGTGTGTGTCTGAGGTCTGATATCAATTCAAGCATTAAGCCTTGGCTACAGTCCTGTGGAATGAGAGCATGCTAGCTCTATGACCTCTTATAAGGGCACAAGTTCCACTTATGATAAAATTATTTCTCAAAGATCCCAATTCCAAGTCACTCTAGGTATTAGATGTCAACATAAGAATTTTGAGGAACCACAGACCATCCTCATTTGCTCATATTGCTTTAACAGACAACCATAGATTTGGTGGCTTTTAAAGAACAGAAACTTAGTTCCCACATTTCTGGAGGCTAGTACACTAGAATTCCATGACTAGAGTATAGGCATTTTTGGTGTTCTGAGAAGGTCCATTTCCTGGTTCATAGGTGACCATCTTTTCCTCATAGGCTTTGGGGCAGAGGTGGGTGGTGGGCTGGGTGAGGGGGGAATACACATTCAGTCCATCGCAGGTATTAAGTCATAGAATATTTAAGAATTTGATCATGTTCTCTACCACTGTGGCATAGTACCTCATCACACAAACTATTGGAGCAATTAAGCTTATTCCTGACATTAAAGAATAGACAAGAGTTTTGTTGTGATTCCCTAGTTCGGAGAGAAATGACTACAGTAGAGTTTGAAACCACGATGGACTTTTCCCAGAATACTGCTCTGCTTCTCACTGAAGAAAGCACTAGATCTGGGCTTAGCTCTGGCACTAACCAACATAACAACATAACCACTCGTTATGTTCAACTTGTCAAACTTCTCTCAGGTTTGATGGGGACTTTTTTGGAAGGAGAAAGGTTAATGGTCTCTGAAAATAGTTATAACGTTAAGAACATGCAATCTTCCTGCACTGTCCTCTCTATTGATTGATTGATTGATTGATTGATTGATTGATTGGTTGATTGCTTTTTTGAGACAAGGTCTTGCTATTTTTGCCCATGAAACCGCAGGCTCACATTACCATGGTATTACGGACTCAAGCAATCCCCAGTCTCAGTCTCCCAGGTAGCTGGGATTACAGACACACATCACCACACCCAGCTATTTTTTTTTTGGGGGGGGGGCTAGGTCTCGCTTTGTTGCCCCAAGCAGGACTCAACACCAAGATCCCCAGTGCCAGCTGTGTCTCCATAAGCTGTCACAGGCATGCACCCCTGTGCCCGGCTCTATCTCTCAATTTAGAAATTCTATAAAAAGTAATTTCTTTCATTCCTCACACTCTGATACTCTAAGTCTCAGAAAAGCAGATAAGTTCTGAGCATTTAAGAATAAAGAAAATTAACACTGACTGAACAGACTTGGGTTCACGTACTGACTCTCCTGGTGGCAGCTGTTCCTATTCAATCTCCCTGCACAACTAACACGCTCCTAGACCTTTGCGCCCATTGACCCTTCTGCCTTCATGAAGTGTCATCTGCTTAAAAAGTTTAAAAAGCTTACATCCACTGGGAGCCCCAATCTTGATTTGCTATTCCCATCCCACTTTAATTGCTTTCTCTTCTGTGAATCTTCCCCTGTCTGTCCCTCTCCTGCTAGTAATCTTTGCTTCACTTGGTTTAATTTTTACCCATCAAACCTAGTGGGCTGAAAAGAAGAGTTCTCACTGTCATTTTATTTCTTTTGTACTATCGCTCTAACAATATTTCTCATCAAGAAATTCATCTTCTCAAATCATTTTTGCCTACTACCTTAGATATCCACCTAAATTTATGTACAATGGAAGCTCATAAAACATTCTCTTGATGAGCAAAATAATCACTTATTTTGCCCTTTTCTAAAATGGCCTTTCCACATTATATAAATAACTTGCTTGTTGTCCTCTGCCTATCTCCAGAGTATTCCCTCTCAACCCCTCTCTTTCTGTTCTTCCTCCTCCTTTTTCTTTCTTTTTCCTCCATTCTGTTATTTTTATCTGAATGTATACATTCAATTCAACCTAACAAGTATTTTTTGAAGTCCAAATATGTGCAGGACTCTATCCCTGGCAATGTAGAAGCTTAAAAAGCTTATATCATATTTTAAAAATATCATTAGCTTTACTAAAACTGAACCAATAAAAGATAATTACAATTTGTGTTTGTAATTTTTATAAAACAGAAAACAAAGTCTATTTTCAGTTCAAAACCTATTCATATACACTTATATCAAAAAAGGTAAAATTGCTTTCCTCTTTATTTACTAAGCAAAAGTTGCCTAATTTTTATGTTTTCACACTTATTTCTTATTAGGCAAACATCTTCAGGTTTGAGATATGTTTTTCAACACTTAAAGACCCTGGTATTCCATGATAATATTTTTAAGGTGTCATTGCTAAATTTATATAAAAATGTTTAAAAAGAAAATAATACAATGAAATGATGAGAAATTATTTAGAATCTTAGCCAGTAGATATTTTTCACTCTAACAGGTCAAAGACTGACTTCCCTCTGGCTTATGTTTCTGTATTCTAGAACAGTCAACTTTAAAATCTTTGTAATCTGACTTATGCTGGAATCTTCAGTTACCTATCTTGTCAAAGCTGTGTATTTATCAGCAAGCTGAACCACCACTTAGGACACACTCTCTTTCCCTAGCAGCACTAAAAGTCAATTTTATTAATCTCTTTGTTTTCAAGTGAGCTGTTCTCTATTTTATAGCTACAACTACCATGAAAAAGAGAGAGGTGCATACACCTTCTAAGGTGGCCAGTAACATAACCAGTGTTGTTACTTTTTAAATTACTTTTGTATTAATATGTATTAATTAATTTACTTTTGTGTATTAATTTACTTTTGTATTAAATAAATATAACTTATTCAGCTGACATTGCCTAGGAGACATAATGAAATTCTAACAAATGATATTATAACATTATCATTTTGGGTTACCAAAATTAAAATATGTCTCAGACTTTAGACATTATGCATATTGAAAAAAAAACACATAGTTCAAACAAACAAACAAAATAATAAACATATATAAGTAGAGAAAAGAGAAACTGAGGTTTTATTCTATCATGCCCACTACCTCAGCAAATTTTACAAACAAAATCCTAGTATAATATTGGCTTACTCTTTTTTTCTTAGCATAACCAATAGTCTACCTTTTAAAGCATTTAACACACTGAAAAGAAATTTGATACAAACTAGTGAGCAACTTCTCTACTGAAAATACTTAGAGAGTTTTAGATAATTGTCACTATACTGGAGTTATTCACAGTATCACTCATGTTCATATTTATAATGTTCAATTTGCCAGCTTAAAAATTCCAGCCAGTATATATGTGAAACAAAATAAAGCTTTCCTGTTATTTACAACAGAAGACATGAGCATAACCTCCTCATTCAACCACAGTATCCTTAGTAATATTTGCAATGTATTTTGTTATTTTCATAAACTTTGCAAAAAGAAATGTAAATTAGAACATAGAGGTTTGACTTATTTCTACTCCTTTTCAACATTTCTTATGAAATGGCTTTGAAATAATGAGTAATATATTTTGATCAAAAATAAATATTCTGGCTGGGCACGGTGGCTCATGCCTGTAAGCTTCAGCCTATGAAGCAGCTGGAGCTAGGGATCACGGTTTGAGTCCCGCCAAGGTCCCTAATGAGACCTAGTTCCAAAAAAAATACAGTTGGGCATGGTGGTGCGTGCCTGTAATCCCAGCTACCTGGGAAACTGAGGCAGGGGATTGCTTGAGTCTGTGGTACCCCAGGCAATGTGAGCCTGCAGTCCCACGGGCAAATATAGCAAGACCTAATCTCAAGAAAAAAAAAATTCTATTTTTAAGACATAAAGGAAAATATTTTAAATACTCTAAAAGGAAACATAAAGCATTAACTGGGAGTCTGTACTCTCAAAAATTCTGTCAGCATCATAGCTGTATTTTAGGAGTAACTTTATTTGGTCTTTCAGTATATTTTTATCTACACATATTCTATTTTGAAGATTGATAGACAGTTTGACTCTGCCAAAAATAATTTAAAAGTAAATCAAATAATTTAGATTTTTTTCTCTCTATATATAAATGTAAATGTATTGGTTGTATAAACAGTATAAAAGAAGCAAATAGAAAAAAACAATTGTTCTTCAGCTGACTATTAGTAATTAGAATTTTATATTGTTACTTTTGGATTTTTTAATGATTTTTTTTCTGCAGAGTTTTTTTTCTCTCATGGTTAGAATAATACAATTTGATATTCTCTTTTTTCCCCCTACTAGTTTTAACTGTAGGGAGGAATATTAGTATAACTGATAGGGTGGGCTACCCCACCCTGGGTATCATTGTCTCCTGTCTAAGATTGGAGATTTCAAGGACAGATATGCTAAAATGTGAGAATGGCCTTAGCTGGAATTTCCCTCAGGGAGATACAGGGAGGAGGAAGAAGTGAAATAGTTTTTTTTTCTTTGTAATGTTATAATTGAGGAGCTCTTCCTGGAAGGCAAGGAAAACAGGATATATAAAGAGGTTTGAAACAAAAAGAAGGGAACAAAAAAGAAAAGATGGGAATGGAGATTGAGATTGAGGTTTTTGTTTCGGCCATTTTGTAAGATGGAGATGTGAACCATGTGAGCTTGGCCATATGGCAAGGCCTGGGCCTTGCAGCTTCTGGCTGACCTGGGCTAGCCACATGTGCGCCATATGCAGATTTGAAGTGTTTTGCTGAGTTTAACTTGTGTCTGTGAGAGACCGTGCAAAAGTTAGTCCTGAAAAGAAAGTGAACTTTGCTGGGTCTGGTACCATGAAGTTTCTTTCACTACGTGGAGGAAGACAAGGAAAAGATGGCATGGAAGAGAAGGAGCAGCCAAAGGAAGATGTCTTCCAGCATCTGGAGATGAACTCTGACTGACTGGACATTGGTGAGATGATCTCCAGGACTGAGAGACTGAGGATTTTTAGGCAATGTGGGAAAGGACTTTGGACAATTTTGAGAAAGGTTTTGGACAATGTTAAAGTAATCGGAATTTTACTTACATGTTTCTTTTGTAGTAATTAGGAAATCATTTTGTTAGAAATAAATTAGTCTGCACTGATAGTCTTGCTGTGACTTGGAATTTTGGTTGAGAAGTTTGAGGATGGTGGAAAGAATCCACAAGAGTTTAAAAGAGGGTAAATTGAGGCAAACTAGTCTGAAGTTTAAACTGTGTTTCTAAGTTTTCCTTTTAGGTCTGAAAGAGGGGAAGAGACTTGGGAGAAGCTGGTGGTTGATGTTTGCATTCAATGGTGAAGGTGAACAGTGAAAATGCTAATGAACAGTTTGTAGCCTGCTTCCTAGGAAAGAAACAGACATAGGTGAGTCTAGTTAAAGTTAAAGGCAATTGCTAATGTTAACTGCTTGCAGCCTGCTTTGTAGAGAGAGAAGCAGACCTGTATGTGTTAAAGTCAAAGTCAAAAAGTCTTTTCCTTTCACCCTATTTCATAACCTTCAAATAACTATCCTAGTTCTGTTTCCGAGTTTTTGTCACCTTAATAAATCACTTATTTTTCTATGCTATAAGGTCCTCACCTATAAAATGAGGGTATGCCTGATATTTTTCTGTTGTGATCTGACTTAAGTAATATGTGCTCTTGCAACTGTCAAGTGCTTTTTGGAGGATTATGATGACCAGGTGTTTCTTCTGTTACCCAGTTGTCAGGGGGATTCGTTGCAGTGAGAGCAACAAATGTATTTCTGTCAAAAATACAAACGTTCCATGGCAATACAGAGAACCAGTGCTTTGTCTTTTCAGATAACTTCACCCTTTCTTTGTATATTTTTTAAATGAAAATGATAATGTGAGAATAATAAATTAACTGGCTATATGTATATATACATATACATATGCAATGTAAAGCAAAAAAACTAGTAAACTATAACTGTTCTTATCTACACTCAACCATATTTAAATTGGTCATACTATTTATCCTAGGGTCAGGCAACTAATGTAGCTGGAAATGTTTTCACAGGTTTTAGATTGATATTGAAAATTTACTCTGTAAAAGGTAATATGGGCAAAATTATACTGTGTCTAAGTCAAGTACTTAGTTATAAATAAAATATTGTGAATAACTTCTGAATGGGAGATCCTCTTCTATCTCTTGTTCTTTCTCCTCCCTCTCTTCTTCATACATATTTCTTTTCTTTTTAAAAAGAAGTTTCCTTAGAGAAGGTTCCAGAAGTACATTTATTTTTCCCCACAGTCTTCTGGGTCTTCTAGTACAAATAGTTTCAAAAGTTCTTGAGCCAAAGCTTGGGCCTGTTGGAGAAATGTTTCCATGCCATGCTTCCTTCTGCTTACGGCTCTGTCTTACTTAGAAGACTTTTACATGCCTGGAATAAATTGCCTCTCACATCTACAGTGGCACAAAAGCCACTGTGATGCTTTCTAAATGGTGATGTGCGACAATTTGCTCTTTATTTCTAAAAGGATATCTCAGTGTGCTCTAGAAACTGAGTCCCGTGACCTACACTGAACCTCCATAGCATTTATTTCCTCTTTCAGACTTTAATCACTTTGCCAGTTTTCACTTATCAATTAACATAATTAATATAAAGTGGATAACTCATGTGAGAACAGAACCCAGCCACCTCAGCAGCAGGTGCTTCCACCATGACAGCCGTGTTTTCTCATTCTGTGGCTCCACCCTGTGGTGTGACTATGACTATTCCTTGGACCAAAAACCCAACCACCCTTTAATACCAAGTTCTTGGAAGGGAAAATGTGTGAACTATGAGCTGATTGGTTTTAAATGGTCCCATCAATCACAGGATTGAAAAAACAGTCCTATCAGATTTGTAGGTTGCACACTCTGAAAGAGGTGGCGATGTGCAGCCCATCCTTTTGATGTCTAAGACATCGTGAAATTGTAGCTATAGAACGCCTGGTCCACCATCTTTCTATGAATGATGGAATCATGCTTATTATGTCAGGTTAACTTGCAAGTTAACCTGTAAGTTAACACAAGATGGATTATGCTACAATCTATATAATACCTTTCCTTATTTTACTTCCAACACCTATTAGCTCTTTTACGTTGCTGATATGCAAAATAAAAACAAAAACAAAAATTCACAGTCCAGTAGGCTGTGGTGAACATGTCCATCTCCAGTCATCTAGCATCCATGCAAGTCCCCATATTAGCCTTGGTTGGACTGGAAGAAGAAAACATCAAAATTAGGATAACTCAACTGCTGTGGGCTACTATGTTTTTGCCTGTAGATATGCTAAGAAGTTTAGTGGGTCTGAGGTTTTTGGCAACAGCAGAGGATGTCTCTGGAGACAGGAAACCATAGCCAGGGTATGGTCAAGGTCAGTGTCTTTTTATGGCATCAAAGAGGAACCTGGATTTCTATCATGACCACTGTCACAGAACTATATAGTGTAGACATTCAAACTCACACACACACACACACACACACACACACACATATATAAAACCCACACCGATGCAATCAAATTTTATAAATATTTTGCTTTGCTATGTGATTTACTTTTTTCAGAAAAGTCACCCAAAATCAATTATCTTACTCTCCAAAGAAAAAGTACTCATCAGTTTGATATCACTGTTCAGAAGAGAAACATATCTCAATTTTCACCAATTTATTAAAAATTGTTTTGTAACCCTTGAGAATGTCCCATGTGCACTTGAAAAATTGTGCACTCAGATTTAAGGCTATGGTTTTTGTCTATTTGATCTGTGCATGTAAGTGGGCTGTTGGAGTCCCCTGCTACTATTTTGCTACTATAATGTCTCTTGTTATATGTGTTAATAGTTGTTTTAAATATTTCTATGTTGCTTCATTTGGTGAATACATACTAAGAGTATTGTCTTTTTTGATACATTAATCCATTAATAATTGCATATTATATAATATTATTAACATAATATATAAAATATAATAATTATATTATAAATATTATATACTAGATAATGTCTATCTCAGACCTTGTTATCTTTTTAAGTAAGAAATCTATTTTATCTGTATAAAGATTTACTATATATGCCTTTTATAGGGTTTCATTTGCTTGCAGAATTATCTTTTAAACTCTTGTTTTGAGCCCATCTTATCTTTGTAGCTCTCTTGTAGCAGAAATTTGGGCTTTGTTTTCTGATCCTCATGGCTACATTGTGCTTTTTGATTGGTGAGTTCAGCTTAGTACATTCTTTTTTTTTTTTTTCCCACTATTTTTGCCCGTGGAACCGCACGCTCACGTTGCCTAGGGTACCACAGACTCAAGCAATCCCCAGCCTCAGCTTCCCAGGGAGCTGAGATTATAGGCGCACGCCACCACGCCCAGCTATTTTTTGGAACTATGTCTCACTACCGGGCCCCAGGCGGGACTGGAACCCCAATCCCTAGCCCCGGCCGCTTCATAGGCTGAAGCTTACAGGCACGAGCCACCATGCCCGGCCTTAGTCCATTCTTATTAAATGTGATTATGGATTACTAGAGTTAACAATGGTATTTTTTTCTTAGTTTTCCAATTCCATTTCCTTGCTCAATTTTTCATGTACTTTCTTGTTTGGTTTAGATAGAAAGGCTACTTAGAACATTTATTGTAAGAAAGTCTTGTTGGCAAATTCCTGCAGCTTTTGTTTGTCCAAGAAGACATTTTACTTCTCCCTCACATCTGAAAAAGAGTTAATGCAACATATATTTTTCTTGACTGGAAGTTTAATCTTTGAGTATTTTGAATATGTTATTTTATTTTCTCCTTACTTATAACATGTCTGCTGAAGAATTAGATGAATGTGATGTGAGAACTTTTATAAATTACCTCTTTTTTATTTTTTGAGGTACCTTCAGTATTCTTTTTTTTTCTTGAATTTTTTGTGTTTTCACTACCATTCTTTTAATGTAGATCTCATTGTATTTAAACAATCAGGTGTTCTTCAGCTTGTGGGTGAAAGTTCAGTGAGGAAGTAGGGAAACAGGAGCCAGGCCAAGTAAAATTAAGAAAAGTTTATTTACTGCAGGCTCCCAGGTGAGGTTCACTGTCCCCAAGGTGGAGGGTTAGTGAAGTCACACACACCTGGAGTTGGTGTCTGCCTTTATATGGCCAGGGACATGGGGGATGAAGAGTTTTGCTAGTGTGGGGGCAAGGTCAGCAGGTGGGGTTAGCTGGGTGAGGTTGACAGTTCAATTATAGCTGGAGGGTAAGATTGGGTGGTGTCCATGGAGAACTCTTCCAGTATCCTTAATCCTCTCACAGTGGAAGTTCCCAGTGCCCTTAAGGTGACCTTTCAGTGGGTTTATGCAATTGGAATCCTTTACTGGACTTGGGAAATTTCCTCTATTACTTATTTGTTCCCTTCTACCTTTCTCCCCCTTCTGGGATATTCACTACTCTTTTATTGTCTTTCCTAATGGAGTGAGATAATTCTTGAAGTGTTTCTTCATATTATTCAGTTATTTTTTTCCTCTCAAACTAAATAGAATCTTCACAGCAAAAGACATTTTCATTAAAATGAAGACTATCTACCAAATTGGGAAAATATTTTCATATTGCACCTCAAACATTCAGCAACAGTCTAGTGTCTCGATTTAACAAGAGTCTAATATCCAAGATACACAAAAAACTCATACAACTCAAAATATGAAAACTAATTACCCTATCAAAAAATGACCAGAGGCGCATGGGTCTTGCGCGGGCTCTGCTGCCCATGCCCTCCATGGCCATGCCACGATGGCATGGTCGCCATGTCCTGCACACACCTGTTCTACTCACCTCTCAAGGTCGGTTGGGGTGCGGCTGAGGTCAGTCCGGGGAGCTGCCGGGCCGGGCCAGCGCATGAGCCCCACCGCACATCTGAGCCCTGTGAAGAAGGGGTGCACTGTGTGGGGCAGGGGGTTCCACCACAGACCCCTCTGGGTTTGCCTCCACTCATGAGAGCCCTAACCAGGAATAACTATCTCAAGACAATTATTCATCCACAGAAACCAAATGGGTGAGGTACTGGAGGAAAGACCCTAAAATTGTGCCACCCGGGCAGGACTTAAGGGGAACAGGGCAAGAACCACCCAGCACTGAACTGCAAGAACAAACAAAATGCAACGCCTACAATGTCACTGAGGAGCTGTGAACAGAAACCTGGCAGATACGCTGTCAATAAGGGCACTGCACACCCTCTTTGCTTAGAGGGAAGAGGCTTGCCGAAAGCTGGGCATGGTGGCTCGTGCCTGTAAGCTTCAGCCTATGAAGAGGCTGCGGTTAGGGATCCCGGTTTGAGTCCTGCTTGGGGCAACACAGCAAGACCTAGTCCCAAAAAATAACTGGGCGTGGTGGTGCACACCTGCAATCTCAACCTGGGAAGCTGAGGCTGGGGATTGCTTGAGTCTGTGGTACCACAGGCAACGGGAGCCTGCAGTTCCATGGGCAAAAATAGTGAGACCTAGTCTCAAAAAAAAAAGAGGCTTGCCAAATGGCAGTGGCCCCACAGCAAAGTCCCAACAGAGGAGACCTACCATCAGCTGATGGCTGTCCCTTTGAAGATCTGATCTTGCAAAACATACAACTGAGAGTCATGCCCCTCAAAGCCACAGACCTGAAGCATGACTGAAGGAGCAATAAAACGTTGCGGAAACTGCAGGAGATGAGACCTACCAACAAACAAAAAACAATCATACAAGGCAAAGGTGCTCCAATTGATAGGGTGTGCTCCCCTCCCCTCCATTGTCTCCTGTTTAAGATTGCAGATTTCAAGGACAGATGCTAAAATGTGAAAATGACCTTAGTTGGAATTTCCCTTCAGGGAGAGGCAGGGGGAGAAAGAAATTAAATGGTCAAGGTGAAAGAGGTTTCCTGGAAGGGGGCAATCAGGGTATATAAAGGGTGTGCAAACAAAGAGAGGGGATTCAAATTCTGATTCAGAGGCAATATGGAGATCGGATAGGATAGAGAGAGAGGTTCAATGGAGGAGAGATGGGAATCGGCCATCTTGTAAAGATGTGAGTCATGTGGACATGGCCAGGCCTGGGGGCCTATATCCTTTGGCTGGCCCAGACTGGCAGCATGTGTGCTGAATGCAGTTAAGGAGTTCGCAGATTTGAACTCCGTGTTGGAGTTTGTTTTGCTGAGTTTGACTTGTGTCTGTGAGAGGCCGTGCAAAAGTTAGGCCTGAAAAGAAAGTGAACTTGGCTGGGTCCAGTACCATGAAGTTCCTGCTACCTGAAGACAACAAGAAGGCAGCGTGGAAGACATGGAAGACAAGGAGGAACACAACCTATCACAATCGACCTACGAAGGCAAAAAACAGTACAGGAAAGATAAACAGCACCCTCTACCAAGTCCCGGGAAATCGCACCCTCACCAAGGATAAGGATATGGATCCAGAAAAGAAAAAAAAAAAAAGACTAAAGGGCTAAACATGGACAAACAACAAAAAGAAAGGAGGCAAAGTGACCAGGGGGGATGTGGTGCGGTGGGATAGTTCCATGGGGATCAGCAATTATACAATCATGTATTGTAAAAAATCCAAAAATAAAATTTTAAAATTAAAAAAAAAAAAAATGACCAGAAGTGTAAAACAGACATTTCTCCATAGAAGATATGTAGATAGAAAATAGGCACATGAAAATAACTCACCATATCTTTATAACTTATCACCAGGGCAACTGAAATTGAAACAGGGCGAAAAGAGAAAAAAAATTTTTGCCTTGACTTAAGCAGGCTCCAAGCAGTTTACATTAGCATTTGCCGTTAACTTGAAACAGACACACCTATGCCTGCTTCTCTCTACCAAGCAGGCTACAAACTGTCAGCATTTTCACTGTTCACCTTTACCATTGATATACAAAAGCCAGCCAGCTGCTTCTCAGCTCTCAGCTCCAAAACAAAATCAGCCATCTAGAGTTCATCTCCACCTGTTTGAAGACATCTTTTGGCACGCTCTTTTGGCGTGCTCCAGCTCCTCCATGCCGTCCTCTTTTTGTTGTCAAGGTAGTAGAAGAAACTTCATGGTACTGGACCCAGCAAAGTTCACTTTCTTTTGAGGCCTAACTTTTGCATGTCCTCTTGCAGACACAAGTTAAACTCAGCAAAACACTTCAAATCTGCAAACTTCCTAACTACCTTTAGCACACATGTGGCTAGCCTGGGCCAGCCGGAGGCTGCAAGGCCCAGGCACACATGGCCAAGCTCACATGGTTCACATATCCATCTTACAAAATGGCCAAAACAAAAAACCTCAATCTCAATCTCCATTTCCATCTTTTTTCTTTTTTTCCCTCTCTTTGTTTCAAACCTCTTTATATATCCTTTCTGTTGTCCTCCCTTCCAGGAACAGTTCCTGAATGATTACATTACAAAGAAAAAAAACTGTTTCACTTCTTCCCCCCTGCATCTTCCTGAAGGGAAATTTCAACTAAGGCCATTCTCACATTTTAACATGCCTTCCTTGAAATCTGCAATATCAAACAATGACATCCAGAGGGGGTAGCACACCCTATCAAAATCAAAACCACAGTGAGGTACCACCTCATATTCAGGATCATGGTCCATATAAGACAAAAACATGCGTTGGCAAAGATGTGGAGAGAAAGTAATCCTCATACACTTTGGGTGGTAATGTTTATTGAACCACCCTGCATGTAAAATTGTATAGATATTTCTCAAAATATTAAAATTAGATCTATCATATGGTTCAACAATTCCACCCTTATATATCTACTCAAAGAATGCACAAATACTAATCTGAGAGTATGTGTGCACTCTTATGTTCACTGTAGCATTATTTACAACTTAGGGTTTTATTCTATGTACCAAATGACAGGCCCAATTGATTTTGGTATAATATTATAAAATATTCCATAGTAATGAGATGCAACAGATATCTGAAGATATGTGAACCTATATCCCAACGTTACCTTCAACTAAAATTAATACAATAACAAATTAAACACTAACAGCTCAAAAGCTCATTACATTGCAACAGACAAATTATTCCAATTTGAAAGTCAATTATTACATAAAATAATGTTTTATTTGCAGGTTATTAGGTTTTCTCTGGGAATATTTAAATATTTTCTGGAGAACATTTGGACCCCCAAAATATTCCTTTCACATTATGCTGCACCAATTTTTCTTATAACAATACCTTACACAAACTTGCACTTCTACAAAATCAGACATAGTTATAAATAATCTTTTTTTTTTTTTTTTTTTTGAGACTAGGTCTCGCTATTTTTGCCCATGGAACCACAGGCTCATGTTGCCTGGAGTACCACGGACACAAGCCATCCCCAGCCTCAGCTTCCCAGGTAGCTGGGATTACATGCATGCACCACCATGCCCAGCTATTTTTTGGTACTAGGTCTCGCTGTGTTGCCCCTAGCGGGACTCAAACAACCTCCCTAGCCCCAGCCGCTTCATAGGCTGAAGCTTACAGGCACAAGCCACCATGCCCAGCTTATAAATAATCTTAATGCATCTACTCATTCAGTCCTCTTAGCAATCTTCAATGTAGGCAAACATGTCAATATCTCCATTTCTAGGTAAGGAACCTGAAATGCAGTATACCTCCTTTCCCATGATTATCTGTTTTGTAGGGATTAGCCTGTCATGACCTAATTTACCAAACTGTCCTTCTCACATCATATTCATTGAAACTTTTAAGTACTTTATTTTTCTTCCCTTTTTCCAGATTCTCATACTTTTCCTTATGTATTGCAAACAGTCAGGAATGGATATAAAGAATATTTAATCCATGGTATTTATAGCTAAAATAATGAAAGACTTGTATAACATAAAGATATGCCTTGGACATTATAAATGTTTGATAAATATTTGTTAATTTGGTCTGGCAAATTGTATGGAGACTATGCCAATATTTCCTAAATGTAACATATATCGCTGAGTTATTTATGATATATTACTTGCTAATATTTGATAAAAATAAAGCAGCATGCTTCCCAAATAAAAGTTTAATTGCCAGATGAAACATGTGAATATCCAAAGTATTCTGAGCCATACTTTTAATAAAAAGACATTTCTTTACAATTTTTAAGACATTGTAGTGGTTGCTTATGTATTCCTTAAGTTGATTTCCAACAAAACTTTCAGAAAATTCATTTATTTGGAAAGATAATCTTTGCAGATGCAATTAGTTACATTATCATGAAGTCCCACTGGATTAGACTGGGTCCTCGACACAATTACTGGAGCTTTTATGACAAGGTCACTTGCCAGTACAGACACAGAAACATACAGGTGGCACAGGCAGCACCACCACAGGCAGAGATTGGTGTTGCCTCTATGAGACAAGGAATTTCCGGGATCGTTGGGAGCATCAGGAACAATATGAAAAACAGTCTGCTCATAACCTCCAGAAGAATTCTACCATGAAGACACCTTGGTTTTGATTTTTTATGCTTAGAGCTGTGAGAGACAAATTTCTATTGTTTGAAGCCTCTTTGTTCATAGTCATTGTAATGGCAACCCTAGGAAACTAATAAAAACACTAATGCTACATTTTAGTGTTTGATCATTAAATTTATGAATGTCTCATTTGTTTATATTTAGCAAGAAAAAGTTATACAAGTATCAATCTTTTAATTTTTATGTAAATACAAGACAGTAAAGGATCTAAAATCACTTTTCACAGGAATATTTATATATTTTATTTACGCTTTCAAAAGAGCTTAATTTCTGTCATTTAATTTTATTCATTGCTATACTGTGATGAGAAACTTGTGCTATATTTTCTCCATTAACATTAACTATGGACTATTTTATCCCTATTCCACAGACATTGCCTAGGTATCTCTATTCTACAATTAATTTAATACAATCTTTCATGAAAGTAGGTTAGACCTACTACCATTGTGTTTTAAAAATGACAACTTTCCTTCTTGATTGTTCATAGAGATCACACAATAGCAGTGGGTATGAAATATGAAACTGAATTTATCCATTTATTAAACGTTAAATTATCAAATAAGTAATCAGATTATTCTCCTAAAGTGACAAAGGAAAAAGAAAAAAAAATTGAGAATATCAGTTCTTACTATGAAGTCATTCAGTGACTATAGAAGTAAACTTCTACATTTCTTTCTCACACAGTTTCCTACACTTTTACTGATAAGAGACACTAGGAAATATCAAAAAGCTTAAAGTCCATACATACCTTGATGTGTAGATGTGCAGTGCATATAGATACAGGTATTTATTAACTTGACTGCCTCAAAACCAAGAATATTCATAGGTATAGAACTGAAGGAGAGAAAAGAAGAGGAGGGAATTGGAGACATGCTCTTCATCCCATGTCTTCATCCCTGATGGGATTGCTGTGTGCCCCTCTACAGCTCAGGGGCAATGGACATCAAGATACTGAAAAGAGGGAAGAATGTCTTCTAAGTTTGCTGAAATCCAAAGTAGGGAATCAGAACAAAGGTTTTAAGCATTTAAAAAATGCTTCTATGGAGAGCAAAATTTTTTCCTATTCAGTTAGTTTCTTTTTGTTTTGGTTATCGTCTCTTTTACTGTACAGAAGTTTTTTAATTTGATGTAGTCCTGGCTGTTTATGTTTTCTTTCATTTTTTTAAGGATTTGTAGATGGTGTCCTGAGGTTTTTGAGGTGCAAGTCTTAGAGTGTTTTTCCCATACCTTCCTCTATTATCTTATGGTTTCAGGTCTTTAAAACCACAATGAGATACCACCTCACACCAGTAAGAATAGCTCATATCAAAAAAAAAACAGCAACAAGGACTGGCATGAAGATAAAAGAAAACTTTTACAATGCTAATGGGAATGCAAATTGGTCTAGCCATTATGGAGGGCTGTGAGGACCCTCAAACTACTGAAAATTGAACTACCATTTGATTCAGCAATCCCACTTCTGGGAATCTACCTAAAGGATACAAAAACACTAATTCAAAAGGACAGCTGTGCTCAGATGTTATTGAAGCACTATTTACAATAGCCAGGATTTGGAAACAACTCAAATGCCCAAAAGTGGTTGAAAAAGCTGTGGTATATTTACACAATGGAATATTAGTCATCAATCAAAAATTACAAATATGATGTATTTGTAATAACATGAGTGGACCATAGAAGGGATCATGTTAATGGAAATGGAAATAAGTCAGAAAGAAAAATGATTTTACTTACAGATGGGATATATGGAAAACAAACCAAAAAAAGGTCAAGAAAAAGTCAAAACAAGCTAACAACAGAACTAAAGCATACAGTTACGGAGCAGGGTGGGAGAGGGAGGAATCAGGGAAGGGACATCAAGGGTAATATGGTGGTTGGAGAACCCCAGGGAATATAAAGGGTGTAAATAACAAAAATGAATTTAAAAAATAAGTAGAAACGAACAATTATCTATCAACCAATATTTATATCCTTTAGTTTGATTTAAATATCAAATTTTAATGCTTGCACATTTTTATGCATAAATATGCTAAATTTTGATTGATACAGACATAACAAGTTAATAGACTATCATTTTGAAGTTACTGTATTTATAGAACTTCTATATTACTGACAATGGTTATATTTTATAAAATAAAAAAATTATGAGATTCTAACTCTACAGCTCAATTTTGTGGAAAAGGTGAGCTTTCATGTTATAAATGGTAATAAAGGTAAACTGAATCTTTGGGGGAAAAAAGAGAGATCGGGGTCAGCTACCTATTTGGGATAGAATAATAAGAGAGTGTAGTAGTAAAGAAAAATCTCACCATCCTAATGATTCTGACCCTGACAGTGGTACGCACAAACAGCATTATGAAAAAGTCAAAACTTTTATGTATGTCTATACATTAAATCAAATGCATTTCTAAAGAGATAAATCAAAATTTTATTTTGCATTCCTCTCCCTCATGGCCGCAAACAAACTACATCTATCAATTTCAGGTTCAAGACTGACATTTCCTCTTTTTTAAATGCAGGCTACAGGTGGTTTCCTTCCCAATTCAGTTCCATTGTACTCAAACATGTGCTGCTTAGACACAGTAACATTTGTTGGCACTTCATAGAGCAGATTCTCTCATAGAATGCTTTTTTCCTCAGGACTAGCAGCCTCTTCTGTAACTTTTGCACTCAAAAAACCAGCTGGGAGTTTTCAACCTATTGAACTAGTCCAATTTTACTGTAAACTTTATACCAGGGTCGTTCTGATTTCCTTTCTCTCTTGGAAGAATTTCTGGTCTGGGCTTGAGCAGACTCAGGTTAAACAGCATGTTTGTGAATAAAGTGCTACCCACCCTGTGAAGAATAGCAGGAATGGCTGCCAGGAGGCAACACCCCTCCCTGCCCCTGCACAGAATAACAGAAACAAGAGGCTGAATGAAGTAGCCACTTTGCCTTGTGAGTCATTTTTTGATGTTCTTACATTTGGCACAATTGTTTCTACCTACAAGCATATTTTCTGTTTTCCTATATTTTAAGAAGAGCCTTGTGAATATCGGAATAAACTGCTCAGTTTACAAGTCACCAGTTGACCTGGGCCAACTCAGAGATTAGGGAGTGGTCAGGGCTTCAAGCAGAACTGCCTGACTGAGGAGCATGCTCCTAGTTCAGACTGTCTATGCTTTTTCCTGAGCCAGGATAATAATCTCATTTTCCCTCATATGCTATTGCTTTTCCAAAAGGCAAGTCCGAAATGTGATTTCTTCATGAGCTTCATGAACTGCTGTTACCTCTCCATTCATTTTGGGAAGGTTTGCTAGATTGATCTCTACCTTTAGTTAGAATGTTCCAACAACAATGAAACAATTTTTACTGTTTTTAAAATCTTTAAATATATCACCTGCTGAAATCTCTGATGTGACCTAGCTGCCACAAAACATCATTCAAAGGAAAGAGAAAATAAATCGAAGTTTAGACTTCTGATCTTCAAGTTTTTACATATCTCCTGCCTGTAATGGTGGTTTATGTGCTCATTGCACGACAGAAAATCAAACAACGAGCAAGGATTTGAGGCAGAGAAAGAATTTAATATCTAGAAGGCACTGACCAGGATGGTGAGAGATAATCCTCAAATCCACCATTTCAGTGAAAGGGCTACATGTATTTTTTATAAGATGGTATATGAATAAAAGGGATGAGTTGCTGACACTCTGGGTTGTGGGAGAAGGGATCAGCACTTGGGATTTGTTGTGAATTTGTAGTCACACAGGAGACATGACCAAGGACTAAGGGTCCTGGGTTTCACCCTCTGGGAAAGCTGACATGCAATGTTCTGTTTTCCAGGGGAACAATATAAGCCTTCTTCTCACAGCTATGCATTCTTTAGTCTGTGAATGAGGAGCTAGGTTAAAATGTGTCCAGAGGGCTGAGAATCTGAGGATTAGTTGAAGTGTGTGATTCCCATTCGGTGCTGGTTTAGTGTTGGGCCTGCTGTCATATCCAGTCTCTTTCTCAGTGAGTCCTACATGTAGAGGAGGAGAAGAGAAAATTGGAGTTGGGTGTATAAAATGAAGATACACTGATCCTAAGCACAACCTTAAAGCTACTGAAATTGTAAAATTCCCATTTTACAAGGTAGCAATGAAGGCAGGTACAAATCAGCAAACTTGTCTCATTTCCAAAAGCTAGGGATGGCGCACTCGGGTCAAATTTCTTTTTGTCTTCTTGTTTACCTGCAGGTAAGTGTGTAAACACCTGATTCAAATCTCCTAGAGCACTTTAACTGTGATTTTTCTCACCATTTATATATCATGATATCAACACCTGCCATAACCAATGCTTCTGTGAAAGAGAAAATAAGGAATTCAAGAGTGTTGTTTCTTATGACATTTTTTGTTTCTATAATATATACATATTCTTGCACACAGTTTTTTGATATAAAATGTATTAACTTGTTATTTAACTACGTAAACTGCCAAATTGTTTTCCTTTTGGAATCCCGTTACTATATAAAACCCACAATTTATGAATTTGAGAAGCAAAACAATTTTTTTGTTGGATTTTCTTCAAGAGCAGATTCTTACAACTCTCCATTGCATAATTTAAAAATTCTCCAGTGTGAAAGATACCTATATCCCACAATTATACTATTAGTGATTTATTAGAAGTCCATCACCATAATGTGATGTGCTTATATACTTGTATTCCTGTATGTGGCTAGAGTAGATTTGTTAACTCAGAACGTTGGTATGAGTGTATCTTAATGATGAAAGCATGTCTCAGAGACAAGCTAATCCAGTTACTCCCAATCCTGACTCTACATTAGAGAACTTTTAAGAAGAGTTTAACGGATTTGAGTATTTTCAAATTTTCATGCAATAAGATTAAATTTTTCCTTTTGCATGCTCAACAGTTCTAATTTCTAACATATATAAAGAATTCTATAACACTCTCACCATCAGCATGTAAAAGAGTTTAACCACCCAAACAACTCCCTTTAGAGTAACAACTCCCCACACAGCTAAGCCCAAGCAAGCATATTTATTGAGAGACTTTTAAAAATATGAACACACCACCTACAAAGTTTCTGATTTAATTAGACTGGGGTGGGGACTGGAAATCTTTTCCAGAGGTGTCCTAGGTGATTCTAAGCAGCATCCATAGTTGAGAAATAGGTGCTTTCATCAGGGCCCATACCTCAAAGATGGGGATCATAAGTTCTCTCTTCAGCTCAGATTAATTCTGAAAGTTTTGTTAGATAACCCATGTAAAGACTTTTCCACTGTAGAAGTGAAAAGCGTTCAGCATGCTGCAGGCAAGCTTGAAAAGCTAACTCTCACTCTCACAAGGAGGTCTGAGGGTCAGATGACCAACACCCATTGCAGAAAGACATGGCTCTTTGGGAAAACTGTCAAGCTCACAGTCTGACCAGAAATTTAGCTAAATTTTGTTTCCACACTACTATAGAATTTGTTCTGAGATCCTATTTTATGCCCTTCATGCTTCATATCTATACAGAATACCTAAAATGATAGGAATCTGTGACTTCCTTGAGATTTCAAAAAAGATGTTTGCCTTTAAATCCTTACTCTGAAATCTTGGTTAGACCCATTTATTTCAATGTAATTTACCAGGTAGTAGAGATGTCTGGGAGGAAATTACACTTTCCAACCTCAAATTTATAAAGCAAAATATTCTCAATCTTGACTCACATAAGAAACATGAGGTTATAAGCCTTATGTAGTCTGAGGTATGTTTGTTTGTTTTTGCTTTTTTGTTTTTTGGAGACTAGGTCTCGCTATTTTTGCCCATGGAACCTCAGGCTCACGTTGCCCGGGGTACCACAGACTCAAGCAATCCCCAGCCTCAGCTTACCAGGTAGCTGGGATTACAGGTGCGCACCACCACGCCCAGCTATTTTTTGGAACTAGGTCTCCCTAGGGGCCCCAGGCGGGACTCGAACCACGATCCCTAGCCCCGGCCGCTTCATAGGCTAAAGCTTACAGGCATGAGCAACCGTACCCGGCCTAGTCTGAGGTATGAACGGGGGCTAGTAGATCAGCTCCAGATTCACTCATAAGACCATTGGCATGATGCCATAGTTTTTCAGTAGCTGTTGATCATAGGCCTGAATTTGTTGCCATATGAATACAGCTCTCAATATAAGGCGGTTTGGATGTCCTTGAGGCATGGTAGCTGATTTCTCTAAGATAGCATAGAAGATACATTACTTTATGGCCTCATCCCTGAGTTAGACACTTTCTTCCCTTTAATTTTACTAGAATCCAGTAACTAAATGTGGATTATGTTAAAGTGAAGGGGAACTTGACTTTACCTCTTGAAAGGATGATTGTCAAAGATTCCTAAACAAATCTTAAAACAAAGGAAAACTGGCCAGGGTTAAGGAAATAAAGTCTTTGATGTGTAAACTTACCAGGTACCTATAGAACTCAAAAATCTTTCAGAGTTAAAGCATAGATTTGCTTATTATTAATGAATCAATGAAAAGACATTGCATTGGTTCTCATACTTTAAGTCTAATAGAGGAATAAAACACACTATGCCAAAAGAAGTCATCTCATCTTGCTCAAATTCATGTTTTCCAATGAACGTTTTATTTACAGTCCTGTCCTTTACGGGGAATGCTGTATATGTGTTAACAGATAAACAGAAATGACATTTAATTTCAAGCTCCATTAGTAACATATAGAGAGTAGTGAAAACAAGGTCAGCCAAGATGGTAAAGGACAAAAGAATTCATTTTGAATTAAAATAATACACAAAAATAAAGTTAAGCTAATGTGGATGGTTACCAACTTAAAATAGAAATGATTATAGGAAGAAACTGGAAATGCTTGATACCAAAGGTCTCAAAGAGTTCAATATTTTCTGTTGAAATACGTTTTTACAGCAAGCATTTGGATCCTACAGGACAAGTCTTTGGATCATATTGTCTATATCCTAAAAGATACCTTTCTATCTATGTAAATAAAGTTTTATTGGAACACAGTCATGTTCATTATTTTATATACTGTCACTGGCACCTTTCATAGCATAATGGCATGGTTGAATGACTTCAAAAGAGGATTTATGGCCCTGAAGTGCTAACGAATATGTGATACTTTCCAAAAATGTTTATCAATTCTTGACATGTACTAAAGAATAGGGACAAGTAATTATTCTTATTATCTTTACAATAGTCTCTCATCAGCTTTACTCAGACTCCTGTACTTTAAAACAGATTCATGAAAAAATATTCTTCAAAGACTGTCAAAATATTATTCAGATTGTCAACAATATATATTATTTACTAAACTTTACTACACGTAAGATAACCTGATTTAAAATGAAATGTAAAAATGGAAAGTAACTCCCCTCACCCTAATATTTCCTGCCCCATTAAAAGAGGTGGAGAAGATAGCCTCAGAGTAGCTTCCTTGCTTTACTCCCAGGAATATAATCTGGAAGTAGTTCAGAGAGGCTCTACCAGATGAATCCATAACTTGGGATGAAATGATAGCACCTCTGGGACATCAGAAATAACACGCCAAGGGGTCCTAAGGAAATTCAACTCCATACAACAAAAGCTAGTAACCCAGAGACCAAGACTGGAGCAGAAACCTATCAAGCCAAAAAACCTGGGAGCTATGCTCACATATTTAGTGACTGGTACTGGGTACAGGGAGCTGAGCTCCTTAACTGAGCAGATACATGTTGTGAAGGCAGGTTGTGCCAGGTGAGTTGATCCTCCTGTGAGGGGACAGAGCTGGACTTCACTCTGCCTCTCCAACCTCACAGCACACAGCACTGGTGCTGACCCTGAGAGGCCTGCTAAATAGGGTGTGCAGACTACAAAGACAGATCCAGAATCAAAGAGGGGAGGGTAATCAGTCCCATAGACATGAACCAACACCTTCCCTACACACACCTTCAATGCAAACTAGACACTTTTGAGTCTCATCACTCACTTACTGATTCAAGGACTGGCTGCAGATTAATTTCTCCCCAATATAAAACACGATGAAACACCAAGCAGAAGTTAAAACAAACAACAAAAAACAAATTCACAGTGCCATCTACTGGAACATGGAAATTCTGCACCGTTAGAACTTGGGGGAGGGGGGGAAGGGTGGTGGATCACAAACCAAAAGTTACAAGATGAGCAGATGATAAAATAGAACACATAGTTATCTTGAGTCTTCAAGGGAATATTTCATCGCAAAAAGAAAACAAATCTCCAAAATCCAACCACAAAGATATGCAAAGTATTTTATTACTATCAGATACAGAGCTCAAGATTGTCATTATGTAGAAACTCAAAGAAATGGAACACAACACGGAAGTTATTCAAAGATGTACAAGAAAACAAAAACAAAAAACATTAAATGTCATTAGAAACAAAATTATTCAGAAGAGAAAAACAAGACAATAAAGGAAATGTAGCATGTAAAAAGATAAATAGAAGAGCTTTTTAAAATTTTTGGAGAAAGCCATAGAAAGAGAATAGACCAAGAAGAAGAGTGAATTGATGACTTTGATAATCACTACACAAAGAATCCAGGTGGAAGAATAGAAATACAAAGAAAAAGTGAAACACTTGAGGAATTATCTGACTCAAAAAAAAAAATAAAAAAGAATATCTCACTCCATGAGAATAAAAATAATTGATATTTCAGGAGGGGGAGAGAAGGAAACAGAGAATTTATTTAAGTAAATAATATAGGAAAGTTTACGAAACCTGGGAAGGAAATAAAACACACAAATCTATGAAGCTAAAAGAAAACCTAGTTACCTAGGAGTAATGAAACCTACACAAAGACACATTGTGAAAAAGAATATTGAAGTTGGCTAGGGAAAGCAGATAACGTATGAAAGTACCTATTTAACCTAAAATCTTAATTCTCTAAGGAAACAGGATAGTCAGAATAGAATGTAATCACATACAATACTTAAAGCTAAAACTGGTAGCCAAGGATAAAAATGCAAGATTCTCCTTCAGGTATGAGGGAGAAATAAAGGTATTGACAAAGAGAAGCTGAAAAGGTTTGCAAATGCTTGACCTACTCTAAAGAAATATTGAAAGATATTAACATCAAACTCAAAAATATCACAAATATCTAAAGAAAGAGACAGAAACTTGGGTAAATTATTATTAGCAGGTAATATTATATCAGTATTTCCCCTAAGTGTAAACAGACTGAACTTGCTTATCAAAAGGCAGTGTTTGACTCAAAAGAAAAAAACAAAACTCATCTTTCTGCTGTCTGCAAGAAACCTGAGCTTCAAAGACAAGCATATACTAAATAGTAACAACATTTTGAGAAATAATGCTCCAAGCAGATGAGATCCAAAGAAAAACAGTACAGTCATAATTACATCAAATAAAATAGATCTCAATTCATTATTCACGACTTTTAAAGCATGCACCTTTTCTGATCGCAATGTTATCAATGGTAGAAAACACCCACAAAAGGATAGCAGGAGAATCTTATATGTAGATTGACCAACACACTGAATGATTACTAGGCTAAATTAGATTATCAAAGAGGTTTAGAAATTCCTTAAGCCAAAAGAAATTGAGATAAATACCTATGATAGTCAAAAAAAAAAAAAAAAAAAAAAAAAAAAAAAAAAAAAAAAAAAAAAAAAAAAAAAAAAAAAAAAAAAAAAAAAAAAAAAAAAAAAAAAAAAGCTGGAGTGAGGGGAGGAAGAAAATGAGGACGAGGAGGAAAAAGAGGAGTAAGACAAGGAGGAGGAGGAGAAAAGGAATAATATTCCTCTACATAGGCTAACAAAGAGGAAAGGTAGAAAAGTCTAATTAAAAAAAAGAATCAGAAACAAGAGTTACAAACATCTCAGAAATCAGAGACTCATAAGAGATTACAGTGACATTTGCATCATTAAATTGAATAACCTAGAAGAGAGACAGGTTGTTAGAAATATACTACCATTTGAAACCAAATCAGGAATTTAAAAAAACAACAGAATACAAGATGAAAAATTGAAACAGCCTCAAAAATCTAAAGTCTACGACCAGAAGGCTTCATTATATTCTACCAGATTGTCAAAGATGAACTTGCCTCAAATTCCTCAAACTTTGAGAAATAGAGAATAATTCTAAACATCACCTTGATACCAAAACCAAAGACAGTGAAAGGAAACTACGATCAATTTCTCTGATAAAGTAATATGCAGAAATTAGCAAAAATATCAGCAAACAGAATTCGAAATGTGTTTAAAGGTACAGACACCATGACCAAGCGGGATTTATTGCAGAGGCACAAGGATGTTTCAACATCCTAGAGTCAAGCAATTTAATTCACCTAATTAACAGAAGGAAAAATAAAAGTCCTATGATCTAAGATAAAAGAGCCAAGAGAAATAAAGGGTGTTGGGAAAATTGGACAGTCACATGTAAAATTGAAACTAGATTTTTATCTCACATCAAACACAAAAATTAATTCAAAATGAATAAAAGACTTGGATGTAAAACTGACACCATAAAATACACAGAAGAGAAAAAGTCACTCCACAATATAGACTTAAGTGATGTCTTTGAGGATTCATCTTCAAAAGCAAGAGAATATATACAATTATGGAATACATCAAAATAAGTAGCTTCTGCGCGGTGAAAAAAAACTATCAGTTACTAAAGGAAAAAGCTATCCTACTGAATTAGAGAAAATATTTTCACACTACACATATGCAAAGATGCTGATACCTATGATTATAAAATAATTCACAAAACGAAGTCACCCCATCAAAAATGGGTAGAAGAGGCAAATAGCCACTTCTCTGAGAGAGACAAATAGACAAGAGTTACTTGAAAAACTGCTCATCACTACCTACCTGCAGGGAAACTCAAAATCCATTCAGATATGATTTCATACCTGTGAGACTGGCCCATATTAAAAAGACGAGAAAGAAAAGTGTTGAAGATGAAAATAAGGAACCCACTTAGGTGGTTGTGAATGTACACTGTTCTAGCTCTTATAGCAAATAGAATGGATAACTCTCAATGTGTTCAAAATAGATCTACCATATAATTCAACAATTCCACTACTAGGTACCTATCTAAAGAATCCAAAACACTAAATGTTTATGCACTCCTATCTTCACTGCAGCACTATTTATAATAATTAGTGGGAATAACCTAAGTATCCACATATAGATGAGTAATTAGGAAGATGTAGACAGAAAAAAAAAACAAACTAGCATGAATGTGATTTCAAAAGTAACTTAAGATCATTACTGAACAGAAACTTTCATTTTTAACACAACTATTCAACATGTCCAACCTTCCAAAGTAAGAGAAATAAAAACAAAGCAAAATAGTACTCAAATTAAGCAATGCTAAATTCTCCAGGGCAAAACTCATCCACCATGAGCAAGGAGTTCATTACTGTTACAGAAACACTGTGGGCATAAAGTGGGTTCTATCACACACTCCTTGAATACTTGACATGCTTAAAATTGTACATGTTTAAAATAGCCAGTCATCACATTTGTGTTCTACTGTATTTTCTACTATGTATTTTCTCTCAATTATGCCCTTTGCTTTATTGATTGCACCACCAATCACTGAACGAATAACAACACAAATATATGTAAAACTGCTGCTCAGCTCTTTAATGCAGCTTAGCGCTAATCAGTTCTCTAAACAGTTAAAACAGCCTTTTAACTTGGTGCCATACAGAGCTGAATGGCTTGAGATTGTTGCTTTTTTAGGGGAGATTTAGATTTTCTTGTTTATCTTTTGTGTGTACATGGTCCTCCCTTACATTGTCTGTACCTATTTCTTCTTTCCCAGAAATAGCTCAAGCAAAAGTAGACAAAGAGAATGTCAGAGGCTGCCAGCTGAAACCAAACACGACTCAAGACCGTAAAATAAAGAAAACTTCATTTTACTATCTTATCTGGCTTCAGAACAGTGAAGCCAAAACTAACATGAAAAATAACCAGAGAGCATCTTGCAGCTTCTCCATTCCCCCAATATTTACCTTAAAAAACATTCCTTAAAAGTTATCAACAATGTATGTATGGGTAAACCCCCTGACCGCCATTATCTCACAAAAACTAATGTTTTACACAAATTTTTTTACCCGAGCTATTCGTCTTCCCTAAATAGTTGTAAAACATTCTCTTAGCCACCTTTTCCTTCCTTGCCTAAACCCTATAAAAGGCCTAGTAATTTACCTTAAAGTTGTTACCAGCCATGCTTCTGATAGCCCAGAGTCTTTGACTGTGTTAATCTCTCTCTCATCCTTTCTCACAACCCTGTGCCCAGCTCTTTACAGAGATAAGTATGGAGAGGAAAATAGGGAACAGGTTTCGAAGGACATTTTATAATTTATTCATATATACTGATAAGTCCTATAAATTTTCCTTTTAGGAACTACAATCGAAGAATGTTACAAAAAACTAATGTCACATATTTTGAAAGTTTGTCACTTGCATTTTATAGTTTTATTGACTATTACCAAGTTTCAATGTGTTTCAAATAATTAAATACCGCAACTGGGACATTAAAAATACAAACTAATTTACCAAAATAATTGTAATCTGAACATTATTTACAATATTATACATTTTACATTACATAAAGGATTTTTGTACATAAAAGGTAAGATTTGATTTGTGATTACTGAAAATCCAAAATACATTTGAACAAAACATACATATGCAAACAGACATAATTATGTAACTAAGATAATTAAAACCATTATGTGGTTTTTAAAAAATAAAATTACATTCATACAACAGTGACAGAAACTGAAGCTTGATTTTAAGGATTGACAACATTACAAAACTATGAAATATGAATTACATAATGTAATTATATATATTTAAATATCATTATGCTTGAGACTGAAATGTCTCCATTTTAAGATAAATTTTTTAACTTTAAATTCCTTTATTTTAAGGCATTTAAGAATTTCATAATTATCAATATGCCTTATCCATGGGCATAATGCAGACCTAATCAAACAAATAGAAAAGTGGTAAGTATTATCATATCATCATGTCTATCTCACCATGTGGTTTTCAAAAAATAATCCTAATCAATTGTGCAATTTGATATGTCTTTATACTCATACTTGTCATCAAAATGATTACATATTGAGGCACATTTCTAACAGAGAAAACATTACTGCAGAGAACTAGATACTGAAACAAGGATATGACTTCAAAACAAAGTACTCAGAATGGTTACTAGAAATACCAACCACACATAACGAAATTAGTTATTAACAAGATGTCAGTCCTTTAGAAAGGTTAATGCACTATGTCATACCTTGTTTGAATACTGAAATATCTCAGTCCAGAATACTGCTCTGAATTTTAGTGCTATCTTAATTTTCAATTTTTCTCCTTCCAAGAATAGCTGTGACTTTAAGCTAGATATGCTCCTACCTGATTTGAAAAGTATGAAAAATAATGTTTTTATAACAGAAATGCCTTTCCAGTTACATTTCATTTTGCATACAGATCTTCCAATGATACACAAACGTGGGAAAATTCCATCAGAAATTTATACAAGAGCCTCAGAAAAGATGACATTAGTTAACCAGCCATTCTCCTTTGAAGTTTACACAGTATTTGACAGTATTCTGTTTTAAAATCTTATACTTTTTCCAAAGTCAGACAACAGAACACCTGGAAACAGGATGAAAAAAAAGAGCAAGTTGAAATGTACAAAACTCAGTGTTCTTTTCAGTATCACTCTAACCATGACAAAAGAGATCTTGAGGCGAAGGTTCACTTCGTTTTTCTTCTTGTTCATGTTAAATTGAATAAAAAAGAAGCCCTAAACCTAGGTTTATCAAAAAATATTCATATAAATGTATGAGAATTTCTAATAAAAAAGTTTAAAAAGTCTACATTATTAATTTTTGTAATTAAATACCCTAGAGTTCAGTAGGCAGATTCATTTTGAGCAGCTTGAAAAGAATCCAGGGGCTGACCATCGCCTCAACGTGTCGTGGCTACATTTCAGCTCTGCGCTGCGGTTTATCGGCAAGAGCAGCCCCATCTTCTCCCTCTTCCTCTTCTTCCTCATAGTGTGCCTCTCGGCCTTTGGGGTGGTTGTCATCTCGAACCTCTCGTTCCTCTCCATCGTTGTTTTTATCATCACCCTTAACATTAAAAGAAAAACAAAGAATAGGTGCAGTTAGTGGCACAAATAACTCCCTCTGGGAAAATTAGTATAAACTTAAGCACTTCTGGAGAAAGGAAACCAGTGAAGAAAAATGATCCTGTAGGCAACAGAGCTACTCTTTCCTAATGTCATGTCACAGATCTTCTAGCTCTTCTAAATGCAGTGGCGCCTTAGATACTTGTGCTACACATGCATATCTCCTCCACGTGTGTGTGCGCGCGCGCACACATGCAGCCTAAATCCTTCACATACATTTTCATCATTTTCACCATAGGTCTCCTCAGCATTGTGCTCTAAATCCCTTTTTTTCTCTTCAGTCAAATCTTCCTGAACCTAAAACAAATCAGAGATAACAGGTGACACTTTTGTCATTTAAATACAAAAAATTTGATTTACAAAAAGTTGACCCAAAGTAACAGAAACAAAATCAAACTATCAATGAATCTGAAAAAAGAGGAAAGTCAAAGATTTGACTTGCTGGGTCTGAAGAACTGTATGGCACACTTACAAAAATAGCACTGTAAGACTCTAATTTCTGAATTTCAGATCTCTTTGATTAAGGATATACTGTCTGAAGAAAGTCAGCTTACTTAACAAATGTAATAGTCCTCTCTCCAAAACAGAAGGTCTGTAGAAGTCTGAGGGCTCCAACAAAGTATAAGTTCTACATAGACAAGAATAATTTGTCTTCCTGAGCACAGTATGTAGTGGATTTGTATCCGGCACACTGAGACTTCTTACTAAATATTGTAGAATGAGTGAATGCATGCATCAATGCAAAAAGTATCTGCTCTGTAAAGGCAGAGAAAACACAATACCTCTTATATACATTGTAGCAGAAAACAAAAACCAGTGTTTCATGTTTTTATAATTATAAATACACTTTTGATTAAAATGTCTAAACCAATGAATATAGTCATTTAAATTTCTTCATGAAAGTCTATTAAAGTACTACAAATGCGTGTATCTCCTTAGTTTTCAAAATAACATTTGTTTTAAGTAGTTTCCTTTTATGAATGCTGTTGTTTTTATGTATCATTGATCCTAATTATTATTTTAAAATAATTTTTAAAAATTTTCAAAGAACAAAGCTAAGTATGTTCAAAAGTTTGTATGTAGGGATCACATTCCACAAAAGAGGGTAAAACATTTCTTAAGTTAAAAATTTTGAAAACTAGATGTATGCCAAAAGGTTTATTTATGTCACTCCATTTAAAACAAACAAAACAAAAAATTGGGAGTAATTAAGTATAATATGGTATCCTGGTTTCAAAAGAATACCTCCCTTAGGACTGGTAAGTCCTCTTGAACAACATACAAATTTCCTTCATTTTCTACTGGAAGTGAAAGTAGACATTAAAAATCCAAGAAATGGGAAGATGAAGGTGCAAAAATTAAGGAGCCACAAAATAAGGATCACTTCAAGATGTCCAGCTGAAGCATGAGAGGAACAACCCATTGCTGACTGGACAAGCTTTAGGGAAACCTGGTTTATTTAGAACCTACAAAGAAGACTCTTCAAAGGTGCCCTGCATAGAGCCCAGGCCTCATGAACCTCTTTCTAGTGCCCGCTGTACCCTCAGTACCTCACCAACAAGGGTACAAAATACATGCACCCTGGGGAAGAAATAAAGAGCATCCTTTATATTCATATTTCCTGATGCAAGGAACTAAAAAGCTATCCTTGTCCACCATTGGTGTGCACTACCAGAGATCATGAGATCTCTTCTGCCCTTAATCACAGAACCTCAAAGTAACCTATGAAGCTCATACTAAATAGAACAGTGAAGTCTCACTGAACATCATCAAAATGGTAAGGTGTCCTATCAAATACAGAGAAAAAAGACATGTCTTCTATAACCTTCATAATGAAAATGTATTAGTGAGCACTGAACATTTTAGTTGGGAGGAAACTACCTTGAAACTGTATATACAGTAGAGTAGAAAGAATATGTGTGAATTCACATAAGCAGGGCCAGCAAATTTTTTGTAAAGGGTCAGACAGTAAATATTTAGGCTTTCTGAGCCAATAAAGACTTTAGCACTCCTCTTTACCAACTTTATATATATGTGTATATACAGGCACGGCTGTGTCCCAATAAGAACTTTATGTACAAAATAGGCAAAGGCCTATTGTTTGCAAACCCCTAACGTAGACTATGAGTTCAGAGTGCCTGGGATTAAAACCCTGGCCTGGCAACTCTTTTCACTATGTAAACAATAAGGTCATTTGTTTTTACTATGAAAATTTCCCAAGCACACCTGAAGAAAATAATTTGATGAACCCCTAAAACCCTCCCTAAGGTTCCAAAGCTATCTTTATGTTGCCAAATTTTTGTCACCTGTTACTTTTCTAATTTTTTTCATGAATTGGTCTTAGTATATCCTGTACACATTTCTAAAAACAAATTGTTCTTATACAACTATATGCCATCACATAATCCCAATATGTCATCTAGTAGCCCAGCCATACTTATATTTTCCTGATTGTCTTTTAAATGCTTGTTCATTATTGGTTTTTTTCTAATCATGATGTAAACTTAACACTGGTTCTGCTAACATTTAAATAGCATCTGCCAATGTTACTGATTTATCCTGTAGAATAAACCCACACTATAGATTAACTTGCCTCTATAAGGTATCACTTAACTTCTTCCTTTAACCCCACAGTTCTTCTAAAGGGAAATTACTTTGAAAACTTAAATTAATTCCATTTTAAGTTGCAAAGCCAGCATTTTTGGGGTGATGCTATAGATTTCCTTTTTTTAAATCAATTCAGAGAGAAGGTGTGTCTTCTGTGTCTTTGTTTGCCCTACTTTTGTGAGGCTACAGTTAGTTCCTGAACCAGATGGCAAGTTTGACCTCTACAAAGCTAACAGCTCTGCCCTAATTTATCTAGTAGGAACATCCATTGATGAGGGCTCTTAAACACCTTTAATTATGCATTGCAAAAAATGTTGATTTTCTAGTTTCATCATTCTTTATTCATCCACTAACTTTAATAAGGAATTTCCCCATAGAAAACTGGACCAAGACATGCCAAAAAATGAGCCAAGACACCTCCCTCACACCATGTACAAAATCCAACTCAAAATGAATAAAAGACTTGGATGTAAGACCTGAAACCATAAAATATATAGAGGAAAACCTGGGCAAAACACTTCATGAGTTATAGTTCATAAGTCCATTTCTGGACACATCTATAGCTGGCAAAAAAAAAAAAAATGAAGGAAAACAGAAACAGATGGGACTACATCAAACTAAAAAGTTTCTGTACAGCAAAAGAGACAATATATAAAACAAAAAGAATCCCAACCAAGTGGGAAAAAATTTTTGCCCTCCATACAAGTGATAAGGGTCTGATAACAGACGGACAAAGAGCTCACACAACTTAACAAAAACAAAGCAAAAAACCCAGATAAAAAATGGGGAGAACTAAAAAGATACTTCTCTAAAGATGAAGTACAAATAAATGGCCAACAGGCACATGAAAAACTGCTCAATGTCACTAGCAATTAGGGACATGCAAATCAAAACCACAATGAGGTACCACCTTACACCAGTAAGAATGGCTCACATCCAAAGAATGGGCAACAAGTGCTGGCGTGGATGTGGACAGAAAGGAACACTCTTATGCTGCTGGTGGGAATGTAATCTGGTCCAACCACTATGGAAAGCTGTGTGGAGGCCCCTCAAATTAATGAAAATGGACCTACCATTTGACCCAGCAATTGCTCTATTGGGAATCTACCTCAATGTGGGTACAAAGGGACACCTGTGCTCGGATGTTTACTGCAGCACTATTTATAATTGCAAGGTCATGGAATTTCAACCTAAATTCCCCAAAACAGATGACTGGGTGAAAAAAAATGTGGTTATATATACACAATGGAATATTACTCATCAACTAAAAATGACAATTTTGATGATTTTATGATAACACGATGGACTTAGAAGAATTCACATTAGCAGAAACAAGTCAAAAAGAAAAAGAAACTAAATGGTTTCACTAATATATGGGATATAGGGAAAAAATAAACAAAAGCCAAGAGGAAAAGTCAAAACAAGCTGACCACCAAACTGAAACAAACAACTTGGGGTGGGGGGGGGGCGGAAGAGGGGGAACAATGGGGAGGGTGGGAGGGATGAATTTCTGGGATTACAAAGATGTGAAATTTATATATAGATAAATTTTTAAAAAAAGATCATGATCTTTCTCTCCCCCTCCCCCCCGCCCGACTCCTAGGCCTCACCATACATAAGATCAAAATTTCCAAGGATACGGTCTGACTCAGGACTATATTTTTCGCATACTCTCAGAGATGATCCTGAGCCAAAACTGAGACTGAGAGTCACTTGTCTGAGTGACAATGAATGTCAGGTTAAGAAGGTCTCTAGTTAGAGGCCTTTCTTCTCTTTTCTTGTAATTAGTGATTTAAAAAGAAAGAAAGAAAACAGCTTGTTTACCAGTTGTTAATACAGACTGAGGTGGAAAGAGTTGACTTGAACTATTCTTTAAAAGACACGCTAATGAAATTTTATAATTTCTGAGACATAAAATACACATTATAATTCTATCTTTTCTTTCCTGTTTGGGTAAAATAAATCAAACTCAGAGGTCTTACTGAAAAGGAACAAGATGATATGGAGTATCTAATTTTAAAGCACAGTCAGGCTCATAACCAGAAGCCAAATATCATCTTTTATGATTTCACCAATTACATCTTCCACACCCTGCTAAAGATTTCCCAGCACCGCTTCTCATTACTTATTTTTTTATTTATAATACAAATGATTAATTTTTAAAAGTAGCAAAATATTATTTATAATAAACAAGGAATGATTTTTAGATACCATCATTTTTGTGCCTCGGAAGAGTCACAGTGCTGCACTAGAATCACAGAAGGCAGGGAGAGCATACGTTTTTTGAAATCACACTGGTTTATTAGGTCCTCTCTCACAGCCTAAGTCTACAAGTGCCACATGCAGGCACAGTCCTGGCAAAGAGGCAATTTGTCCTTAAGAGCAGATACTGACAAGGGTCAGAGTCACTGCGGGTTCATAGGGAGCAGAACACATGGCAGCAATGATATTGCATCTTAGTGTCAGGGGGACAAGTGGAGACTGAGATTTCATCAAGGTAAGGATAGTGCACCTTTGCAGCTCACTCAGTGGCTTTCAGAGGACTTCCGCAAATGCCTTAAATAGACCACAACACACAAACAAAACTCATGTGTTCCCATATTCCCATTTCTTTTTTCCAATTTGTTGAGGTATAATTGATACAGAGCATTGTGTAAGTTTAAGGTGTGTAAAAAGGTTAAGGTACATAACATATTGACATATATTGTGCAATAATCATAATTAGTTGACATCCATCAGCTTATAGAGACAAACATATGACTTCGTCCTTGTCCTGAGAACTCTTAGGTTCTTTTTTAAATCTCTTAATTCTTACTTAAATTATGACTGTGTCAGAGTACTTAATTAACTTCGTAATCATTTCACTGCCCTCCAGAAGTAGAAATTCAATTTGGTTCAACAATTATTGATAGATGAATCACTGGGTCCCACCCTACAACTCACTGTTTTGTTGGATAGAAAAAGAAACTAGTTTTTCCTATAAATCAGAGAGAACCAAGAAGGGATTAAATTGCAAGCTGGCTTTGAAGGTTATCTCTAATGTGACTTAAAAAATTATCTTGTTTCCAGTTAATACATTACACACAGACTTGTCACTTATTTTAGAATCAATGTATCATAGAGTTAACTCTGGTCTTCCTCTCTGGCCCACTCAAGATACACTCAGCTTACTTATCTCTTTCTGATTAATGCTGGGAAATTATAAAAGGATGTGGCTGGTGAGTAAGAACTGAAAGGAGATAACTTCTATTGCTCTTGATACCACTTCAGCTCAAGGGTGATCACCCTTGAGTGGTCAGTAAGATCAGGAAAAGAAAACAACCCCTTCTGATGCTATAATCTGCCATGGTCTTCCCATATTCCAGTCTCCTGTGTAAGTCACTTTGACATAATCCCTTTCACTATTAATGAGGTAACAATGGTTTATCACATTGTATTCTATTCAGAGGGTCAGGATCTCCCCTTCAGATGCTGTAAAGACATCATACAAGTCACCCATAATCTTTCATCACAGTTCATTTTATTAGTTCTCCAGTTTGTTCTCACCCTCCCCTAACAGTCAGATTTCAACAGTCAGTTCAACAGATTTCCAGGGGCTATTATTTGCTTGGCTTTATCTGATCATTTGTTTTTCGTTTCTATGGTCCACATATAAATGGCACTATTTGTCATTTTCCTTCTGATTTACTTCACTTAGCATAATCAACTCCAGCTCCATCTCTGAGTGATGAATGCCAAAAGTTTATCTTTTTTGAGGCTAAGTAACATTCCATTGTACGCATATATGTATGTGTGGACATATATACATATACATATACACACATGCATACACACATACATACACACTGCATCTTCCTTGTCTATTCATCTTTGTCCACTTAAATCATTTTCATAGCATGGTTATCAGAAAAAGTATTGAACAAAAAGAGCAGACCTTCCTTCAAACAAGTGTTTTGTATTCTTCAGGCTAGAAGGAGTGGAATTGCTGGGTCATATGGTAGATCCATTTTTGATATTTTGAGAAACTTCCTTTCTCCTAGTATCTGGTCTCTTAGCAACTTCCATATAGAACATAGGAAAGTGTCACCCTAGTCATCAGTTGTACATTATGTCCCTTATGCTTACTCACCTTACACATAGCAAGTCTGTATCTTTCTTCTCTTGGTTATTTTTTTATTTTTTTGAAACTGAGAGTTAACTCCAGAGGCCTGACTAGATTCAGGTTATTATTATTATTATTATTATTATTTTAATTTGGGCAACACAGGGGTATACACTTGTCAGGAGGTCACTGCTATCTGGTCATCTCTTCGAAGCATTTTGCTGTGTCCCCTTTACTTTCTCAGCAGCCTGCTAAGAACTCTATCTCTAACCCTTCAGTGGTATTTGGGAACCACTCTCTTTCTCCCCCTCCTCAAGAGAAGAATCATGAAAAATGGTAGGGGTGGGAATATCCAATATTAAGCATCTCAGGAATGACTGCTAAGAACTCTATCTCTAACCCTTCAGTGGTATTTGGGAACCACTCTCTTTCTCCCCCTCCTCAAGAGAAGAATCATGAAAAATGGTAGGGGTGGGAATATCCAATATTAAGCATCTCAGGAATGACCAGAAGAAGATGGTACAGCCTGAACAAGGGGTGCTCAGGGGGCAGAAATCAAAGTTACACAGAACCAAGAAAGGCAACCTGGAGTTGAGTTAGGAGTGAGCTGGAAAGCAGGGACACGTCACACACTGGACATCTGGGCAGGAAACAAAGAAAAGAGGAAGAGGAACTGGACTAAGTGTGTGGCAGGTAAGGTTTCTGAGGAAGAAGGAGCAGAATCCTGAGAAGTAGGTGCCAAGGTGCAGGCACTGATGGGTTACTCAACTGCCTTTCTGTCACCAGTTCTCCTTCCCCTGTTCCTCTCTGCTTTTATTTTCGTTCTAGTCTTGATTTCTCCTTTATCACAGGATTTTCCTCCCTCCCTTAATGATATAATATAAAGGATAACCAGTAAATACTGATTAAAATTTTACGTTGACCCTTCTGCATTTTTAAAAAAGAAGCCAAAGGGAACTATTCATTCTTTTTATCCCTCAAAGATTCCTAGCAGCTGACATAATGAAACCAAGTAACATTAGTCTAGACATCTTGCTACAAGATAACACCATGAGAATATATTTTCTTGCCAATGTCTTAATATTCAAGACAGCCAGTTTCTCTAACACTTCCTCTGATAAGACAGCTTAAAGTCTTGATTAGGATGAACAGCAGGTTGAGAGAAAAGGGAGAATAAAAAGATAGAACTAGCTGGAGTGCTCATGACTGGAGATGCACATTGCCAATGCTGTATAATGTGATATCATTTTCTATTTTCCAAGTATAAGCACAAATGTCAGCACTGGCTCTAGAAAGCTGACATGGAAGCAGTCCCAGCCCAGAGAGCCCCAGCCCAGAGAAGCAACCCCAGCCTAGAGAGCAGCCCAGCAGCACCTGTACATTGTGCTGGAGCTCGAGCATATTGGGTGTGTTTGTCAGGTTGCCACCCATTCATCCTTTCATGTGGTCCTCTCAGGACTAAGGTCACACATGTGCAAGACCCCCATAAGTAGTGACCATGAAGCAGGCTTGAAATCTCCTGACCTGTGGAGATACTACATGGTGCCTCGAGCTCAGTCACACCCTCTATTCAAGTCCTGAGCAAGCTTCAGTGCTCTGTGCTTTGTGGAGTCTCTTGAACCACTGCTTGTAGAAAACTGACAGAGGCTACCAGAGGAAGAGAAGGGGGTGAGGAGGTAGATCTAAGTAGGGAGGGAGCACAATGGACTATGGTGGTGGATTATGTGTGCTTTGGTGGTGTGGTGTGTGCTGTGCTGTGCTGTGCTGTGGTGTACTGCGGTACCACACATTTGAAGCTGTGGTCATAAATCACTGCATCATATACAATACTATAAACCAGTGCTACCTTAATAAGAACAAAAAAAAAATACATGTTATTCTACAATACTCTATAAAATTAATTAGAATATGCCAGAAATTTATAACAAAAAGCAAACTAGACAGTTTATTCAACTGTGCTTGACAAAATTTTCCTTTTCCCTGTGATTAAATTAGATACTGAATTCTCAAGAGGGAAAAAGTCAAAACTAGAGACCACAGTGCTTAGAGGGTGGGAAGTATGGTCTGACGAGCACTCTACCCCGCACCCCGTGAGGCAGGCGCTGCAGTGTTATCAGAAATAGCAATGGGTCCCTTCAAAGTGCAAAGATCTGCCGTTGTTCTTTTTTATGAGGTAAAGAGAATGCAGAAAATACTTTTAGATCATATAAATATAAGCTCACCATTTCTGAAAAGCCAAATAGCTTCTCAGTTCAAACTTTTTAGTAAAGAGGGGAGAGAGGGTGAGAGCAGGAACAGCAGGGGATCCAGTGATCTATGGGTGCTGTGGTAACATGCATCTGAGGAGGGATGAACCAATTCCTATAAGTCATATACAGTGTTGTGAGTCGATATATGACTCAGATAGGACACCGTTACCCCTTTTTGTTATCTTCTAATCAAATGTTTTCACTGCCAGAGCCCATTTTCCTCTTTAAACCCTTTCTGATCTTGCCTAAGTCTCCCTGAACAGCTCTACAGGAGATATATGATGCTGCTAAAGTCTAAGGTCAGCGTGATGTTCTAGGCAGCTTGACCAGTCTCCCACATGCCACAACTCCTTACCTCTTCCTCTCCCTCTTCCTGGTATTGCTCATCAACATTATCTTCCTGCTGGTCTGGATTTCCTGCCATCTGTTGAAACAAAAAGGGGAAGCTCAGGTTGCTGTATACTGGAGATATGTTTTACAGCATTCTGGGAGGAAGAGCAAACATGCCACCATGAAAAATGCATTTTCATCTGGGCCTTCAGGGTAGGGGCGGACTGAGTTGTTTGGCTCTGGGAAAGCCAACTTGAAGGCCACCAGCTCTCATCCCGAAGCCCAAAAGCACTCCTTAGTTGTGGCTCCAGCACAAACTAAGAAAACAAGGACCGAAGAGCTTCAAGAAACCCCAATCAAAAAGAGTTTTACGGCAAGCCTAGACGCTTGGAGGCACTAAGATCTATTTAAGGTCCATCAAACTGAAGGATGGGAAACAATAAAGAAGACAGATAATACAACAGAAAACACCTAGTCACATATTCGCTCTCTGAAAAGGAACTTGTCCCCCACAATAACCAACTGAAACAAGATATAACCACCACTGCAGTAAAAGCACAAAGGTAGAACTAACCACAGCTAGATAGTCTTCAACATGCCTAATACTAGAGCAGTAGTCACTCAATATGTAGAGCAAGTCTGAAAGGAAAACACAGGGAGGAGGAAGAATACAAATACTCATGTAAGCCCTAAGAAAAATAACTCACCACCAAAGGAGTAGAAATTTGTAGAAAGCAACATGGATGACATGGAAGAAATGCTTCATATGTCAGACAAAGAGTTTAGAATCAATGTGATAAAAGCACTCAAAGAAGTCAAGGAAGAGGGGGAAAAAAAGGAAAAGCAAGAGGGTAGAAGCTTTCAACAAACTAAAAGAGGTAGTAGAAAAATATAAAAAAGAATGCAGCAAAATGAGCAAAATCATTGAAGTACAGAAAAACGAAATTGAAACCCTAAATAAGCTGCAGGAGATGCAATGCATACGAGGAGCAATAGAAGAGCTCAAAAATGCTGGGAGGAGCCAGGAATGCAGATTAGAAGAAAAAGAAGAAAGAATCAGCACACTAGAGTTTACAGACGTAGAGAAAATGAAGAGAGAGAAAAACAAAGTAAGAAAACAGAAGAAAAAATCAGAGATCGGTCAGATACTCTAAAGAAAACAAATATAAGAGTAATTGGGATCCCAGAAGGAGAAGAGAAAGACATAGGATCTGAAAGGCTCTTCAATGAAATAATGGAGGAAAATTTCCCAAACCTCCCAAGAAATGAAAATAGACATACAGGAAGCAAAAAGGACACCAAACTACTTTAATGAAAGAAGAAACACAGCAAGATACATCATAGTAAAACTTTCAAGAGCCAAAGATAAAGAAAAAAATATGAGAATAACAAGAGCAAGGAAACAAATAACCTACAAAGAAAAACTGATCAGATTGACCTCAGATTTCTCAGAAGAGACAGTCAAAGCAAGGAGAGATTGGGGCCATATGATCAAAATACTCCAAGACAAAAAGTGCCAACCAATAATACTCTACCCAGCAAAGCTGTCCTTCCTTTATGAAGGAAAAATTAGATAGAACCTTCTCAGACAAACAAAGCCTCCAGAAATTTGCTACCACCAACCCTCCCCTCCAAGAACTCCTCCAAGAAGCCCTAAGATCGAAACCTGCAGAAGAATAAAAAGAATGAATAATAGAAAGAAAAGAAAGAACAAACTAAAACAGAACCGCCAATGACCACCAGGAACCCATTGTTAGATCCTCAAACATCAATAATTACTCTGAATGTCAACTGGCTAAACTCATCAATCAAAAGACACAGAGTTGCAGACTGGATTAAAAGAGAGAACCCAACATTCTGTTGCCTCCAAGAAACACATTTGATACCAAAAGACAAGCATAGATTGAAGGAGAAAGTATAGAAAACTATTCTACAAGCAAATGGCCCCCCCAAAAAGGCAGGGATAGTCATTCTGATAGCAGACAAAGCAGATTTCAAACTAAGAAAAGTAACAAAAGATAAAGAAGGTCACTATCTAATGGTTCAAGGGTCAACCAACCAAAAAGACATAACAATTATCAACATATACTCACCAAATGAGGGTGCACCAAGATTCATAAGATAGCTACTAAGAGAACTGAAAACAAATATAGATGAAAACACATATGTATTTGGAGACTTCAACACCCCACTCTCAACAAAGGACAGATCAAAAAAACAAAAGCTACACAAGGACACAAAAGCCTTAAATAAAGACCTAGACAAAATGAACCTAATACACATCTACAGGACGTTACACCCACAAGGAAAAGAATACACCTTCTTCTCAAATTCACATGGATCATTCTCTACAATTGACCACATACTAGGCCACAAGGCAAACATGAATAAATATACAAAGATTAAAATAATACCAACTTTTTTTTCAGACCACAAGGGTATCAAACTAGAAATCAATAATGAAAAGAAAGCAAGAAGAACATCCAACACTTGGAGAATGAACAACATGCTACTAAAGGAAGAATGGGTAATTGAAGAAATTAAAGAAGAAATTAAAACTTACTTCAAAACAAACGAAAAAGAAGATACAACATTCCAAAATGTCTGGGATGCAGCAAAAGCATAGCTACTAAGAGGAAGACTCATATCAATACAGGCCCATATCAAAAACCAAGAAAATAACTGAAAAAAACAACCTAATCTTCCAACTCGAAAACCTAGAAAAAGAACAAAAAAACCCAAAACCCAGCAGAAGACAAGAAATAACAAAAACGAAAGAAGAAATAAATAACCTAGAAGCCAAAAACACTATCCAGAAGACCAACAAAACCAAAAGCTGGTTCTTTGAAAAAATAAAATTGACAAGCCCCTTGCAAAACTCACAAAGGAAAGGAGAATTCAAATAAACAGAATCACAAATGAAAGAGGAGAAATTACAGACGCAAAACAGACACAAAAGAAATCCAAAGGATAATAAGAGATTAATATGAACAACTATATGGAAATAAATACAACAACCTGGATGAGATGGATAGATTTTTAGAAAGATACACTCCCCAAAATTAAACAAGGAAGATATAGAGAATTTAAATAAATCAATCACAAGCAGTGAAATTGAAGCAGTCATCAAAACTCTACCTAAAAACAAGAGCCCAGGACCTGATGGCTTTACAAATGAATTCTAACAGACATTCAAAGATGATATAATGTCTGCGCAACTAAAGCTCTTCCAAAAAATTGAGAAAGAAGGAAAACTGCCAAACACATTCTATGAAGCAAACATCACACTCATACCAAAACCAAATAAGGATGGCTCCAAGAAAGGAAACTATAGAGCAATTTCCTTAATGAACATGGATGCAAACATTTTAAACAAAATCCTGGCAAACCGAATCCAATAATGCATAAAAAGCATTATTCACCATGACCAAATGGGATTTATCCCAGGGGCACAAGGATGGTTCAACATCCAGAAATCAATTAACGTAATACACCACATCAACAAAGAGAAAAACAAAAACCACATGATAATATCAATAGATGCAGAGAAAGCATTTGACAAAGTCCAGCATCCATTCATGATAAAAGTCCTTGGAAAATTAGGGATTAAAGGAGCTTACCTCAACATAATAAAAGCCATATATGACAAACCTACAGCAAACATCATCCTTAATGGGGAAAAACTAAAATAATTCCAGTTGAGATCAGGCAAGGATGCCCACTCTCCCCACTATTCTTTAACATTGAACTGGAAGTTCAATGGGTGATAAGGCAAGAGAAAGACATAAAAGGGATCCAAATAGGTAAAGAGGAACTGAAGTTATCATTATATGCTGATGACATGATTCTCTATATAGATAACCCCCAAAAATCCACAGAAAGATTGCTTGAAATAATTAACCAGTTCGGTAAGGTAGCTGGATACAAAATCAACACACAGAAGTCGGTAGCTTTCCTATATGCAAAAAGTCAAATAGAAGAAGAAATTCAAAAAACCATTCCATTTACCATTGCACCAAAAAAAATAAATACCCGAGAATAAACTTAACAAAAAACGTGAAAGAACTATACAAAGAAAATTTTAGAAAACACTGCTAAAACAGATAGAGGATAAGGAAATGAAAAGATATTCCCTGTTAATGGACTGGAAGGATTAACATCATCAAAACGGCCATCCTACCAAAGGCAATCTACAGATTCAATGCAATCCCAATTAAAAATCCCAATGAGATTTTTTAAAGAGATAGAACAAAAATTACTGAAATTCATATGGAATAACAAAAGACCTCGATATCAAAAGCCTCCTGACCAGAAAAAAAGAGAATGGAGGTATCACAATTCCAAACTTCAAACTATACTACAAAGCCATAATAATTAAAACAGCTTGGTACTGGTACAAAAACAATCAGTCCAATGGAACAGAATTGAGTGCCCTGAAATAAAACCACACATATAGAGCCAACTAATCTTTGACAGAGGAGTGAGAAAAACTTACCTTGGAACAAAGATAGCCTCTTCAATAAATGGTGCTGGGAAAATTGGACTAAGACATGCAAAAAAATGGACCAAGACAACTCCCTCACACCATGTACAAAAATCAACTCAAAATGGATAAAAGACTTAGAGGTCAGACCTGAAACCATTATAGACATAGAGGAAAACTTGGGTAAAACCCTCCAGAAATTACAATTCAGGAATCCCTTTCTGGAAACATCCACAGATGGCAAAAAAATGAAGGAAAACATAAACAGATGGGGTTGCATTAAACTAAAAAGCTTCTGTACAGCAAAAGAAACAACAGAAAAAAACTAAAAGAAGCCCAACCGAATGGGGAAAAAATTTTTGCCCTCAACAATAGTGATAAAGGTTTAATAACGATGATCCACAAGGAACTCACACAACTAAACAAAAGCAAAATAAAAAGCCCAATCAAAAAATGGGGAGAACTAAAATGACACTTCTCCAAAGAGGAAATACAAATGGCCAACAGGCACATGAAAAACTGCTCAATGTTGCTAGTAATAAGGGAAATGCAAATCAAAACCACAATGAGATACTACCTTACACCAGTTAAGAATGGCCCACATCCAAAGAACAGGCAAACAACAGTGCTGGCAAGGATGTGGAGAAAAAGGAACACTCTTACACTGCTGGTGTGAATGTAAACTGGTCCAACCTCTATGGAAAGCTGTGTGGAGGACCCTCAAATTAATGAAAATGGAACTACCATTTGACCCAGCAATTGCTCTCTTGGGAATCTACCCCAAAGAGCCCTCAATGTGGGTAAAGGGACACCTATGCACAGATGTTTACCGCAGCACTATTTATAATTGCAAGGACATGGAAGCAACCTAAGTGCCCCTAAACAGATGACTGGATGAATAAAATGTGGTATATATACATGATGGAATATTACTCATCAATTAAGAATGACAAATTCGACGATTTTATGAATGTACTTAGAAGAAATCATACTAGTGGAAACAAGTCAAAAAGAGAAAGACAGAAGTCAAATGGTTTCACTAATATACAGGATTATAGTGAAAAAATAAACAAAAGCCATGAGGAAAAGACAAAACAAGCTAAGCACCAAACTGAAGCACACAACTTTGGGCATGAGGGGACGGGGGGGATTGGAGGGGGGGGTGGGGGGGTAAATCCCTGGGATTACAATGATGTAAAATTTATATATAAATAAATTATTTTTTTAAAAATGCACTTTCAATGAATTTTTGGTCAGGAAATGATGAATGATCATTCACAACACAAAATTCTGTGTATCTGCTGCGCTCTTTCTCTGAGTGTGGGCAGTTAATTTTATGCAACAGCCTGAACTTCAGCTAAAGATACAAGAGTGCTGTCAAAGTTATTATTAACGGCATTAGTCAGGTACCCAGGTTAAAACCACCCTTTGCGCTGACACCTACTTACCACCAAGTGCTCCTCCATATCTGCATTCTCTTGCTTCTGGTTACTTTGCTTTTGCTCTTCATCAGGTAAATTTTCTTCCCTCACCTGCTCTGCTTCTTCAAACTCATCTTCGCCTTGATTATTAGGGTCATCTGCTGGATTTAGATCCTCTATGGCTGCTCTCTGTGAAATTTTAATAAAATGCAACCACCACGTCAAAATATGGGATCAAGTTTAATATCATTGTGAAAGATGACACACTGGTAGAAATGAAATTGTCCTTCAGCAGAATGGTCTAAACTCTGCTTACCAAGACTCACGAGTACGTATCACTCCACTGTGAAAATAAAATGCCTATTTTATTTCCAAGAAGCTGATGAGTAAGACAGCACTTCTGTATTGCAAATGATATTTCAAGAGTCCTCAACACTCTACTATCCCAAATAATATGAAAATAACTAGAAAGCTTGTAAGAAAATTATTTTTAAAAAGCAAAATACCAAGTAGCAGAAATAGCTACAATGGGGGGGTTCAGATAGGCAAACAGCTTCTTTTACTGGTATTTTGACCTTTATAACTATGAGCTTTCCTTTGCAAGTGTTTTTTTTTTTTTTTAATATGTAAGTGGATAAAACGCACTTGAAGTGAGAAGGCCCACACCAGAAGGGGACTAACTCAAAAGTGATCATCAATTTCTACTACTGATCAAATATCTCTAAAACAAACTTTACCATGACAGTTAAGAGATGTTGCACTAGCAAGGACTAGGAGAAAGTGAACTGAGCTAACAGCCAAACCTTGGCAATGCATTTTGAAAAATCTCTCACCCAAGATAAGCTCCCCAAAAAGAGCTTCCAGTTACCATGTTCAACAAATGCACTTCAGGATCAATTCACTCCTATGTTCCCTGCAGCACTATTTACAAACGCCAATTTATAGAAACAACGACCTAAGCCTCCAAACAGTTGAGGGGTAAAGAAGATGGACACAGACATAACAGAATACAGCTCAGCTACCAAGATAAGATGACATCTTACCATTTATGGCAACATGGGTGGGACTGGAGAAGATTACGCTAAGTGAAATAATTGAGAGGAGAACATTACCAAGCGAACATTGGTTTCACTCCCACATGGGCTATTAGTGAAACAAAACAAAGAAGCAGACAAAGCTAAACCAAAACAAACAATGGCTCTCTGACTGCAGAATTGAGGCTGTGAGTGGACAGCAAAGGGTGGACTTTGGTGGAGGAGTATTGGTATTTCTGTGGAGGGCTTGTGGGAATATTAGCAGGAAAGGTGTGAACCCATGCCTCTTGATCACACAGTGTGGTAAAACAATGTTTCCATGATAACAATTATACAGTTAAAAAAAAAAAAAAAAGAAAGGGAAATGGAAGAAAAAAAGTATCACCTTCATATTATGGACTTTAGAATTATCTTAAATTTTCACTAACGCTCCAGACAGTTTTCACAGTGAGTGCTGTCACTGTCAAAATTCAGATTTGAGATCCAGAGCTGGTCAGGAATGGGGATATTTGTGTGAGTTTCCCTGACACTCCGGGTCTCCAATAGGGCACTTCTCAAAAGCAGGAAATGCTTTCCAGATATGCGAAAGCCTCAGAGTAATGTTTATCCTTGATCAGTGTTCTCCAGATAAAATTCTACGTCAGTTCACTTCAGAGCCACGAACATGTTCAAGAGTTCAGCGCAGTCCAAAGGCTCTATCACCTGGTACTGCTGCCACCCGCTTCACTCAAGTGCAAAGGACACTTGCCTTGGAAATATAGATCATCACCCTCACACTGAACTCTACTTAGGCCACAATTTCTTATCATATGAATCTCTTTTGGGCATTATCAGTATCTTGTGTGAAAATATAGGAAAACAAATACATTGTCTTTAGAAAGTACCCAAAGTTTTTGCAGAAGTTCATATAAACACACACAAGCAGCTTCAAATCTAACCAAATCCAAAGTTTAAAAGGCACTTTTGCTCATTCAAATAAAATAGATTACTATTTCTATCTCAGTAATGCTGAGTAAAGATAAAATTTAAATAAATAAATAAATGAATTAGAGGAAACAAAGAAGGACAAGTGACTTAAAAAATCTCTCATTAAAAGAAGTCCTCCTAGGAAGGCAACGTTGGCAGCATTCACTCTCTGGGACAAATAGAAAGACAGAGCGTCAAGGATCATGCAGTCTAGTCACCACAGTGCACTTCCCAAACATCAGCAATGGAAATGCTCATCCTTCCCTTGTCCCACCTGCTCCTCTCATGGACACTCTTTCACCATGACACCCTTGCCATGGACAGACAGGCCCCCTCGCTTATGTTCTCGCGTAATTTACAGCTGTGTAGCTCCAGCTCTTTCCTGAGAAAGCCTTGTGGCTTGATTTTTCTAGAGCACAGTTTCAGAAGTACACTTCTGGGGCTGGCAAGCCCACAGGTTCTACCATATCATCCCACAAGCTAAGTGGAAAAGTCCTTTCCATCAAGGAAGAGTCCCACAATGACAATGACTATCAAGGCAGGACATGAATCCTTCTTCCAGGCCATTGGATGATGATAAGCAGAACCCATGGATATCATAAGCTGAATTTTACAAATACGATGATATTTACTAGTGAACAATGACAGCAGAGTCAAAGCTATAAACACTATTTACACGTAGGCACAAGAACACACTCATTTGACATTTGCTTGCCTCACTTGTAGGCAAAGCCCAGGCTCCTAACCACCAAGATGAAACTGGGGTCTTAGTCCTTTTTAGGTAAACACAAAGGCTTTCTGGTTATTAGGTCTCCACCTTCTTCTTTTTTTTTTATTTTTTTCTATTTTTTAACAGCATAATGATAATTGTACAGGTGTTGTTTCTTTCTACTTCTCAAACTGCACAGCCTATCCATATGTTTATTAAAATGGTCACTGTACTGCTGGGTAATCACAAAGTCATATGACATACACAATGCCCATGAGGCCCCATACTTGACAACTACTCCTTTCTTTGGCTCTCTCAACTGCCACAACTGCTTTTCCCTTATCATTTTGAGTTAGTACCTAATCTAATGCATCTCAATTTTGTTTTTCTCAGCTTTACTTTTACCAACATATGAGGTGTCAAAGGAACAACCCCTCTGCTTTTTTCCAGAACAACCCTGAACTTGCGCTCCTCACATATATGCCATGACAACATTGCGCTTATGGTGTATCCACGCATCTACCTTCCTGTGCCGGCACTGTAACTGCCACATCCAGAGCCAGCGGCATGGAGTAGGTCACCTTCGCAAGTTCCCTTTCTGCCTTGTGTGTTTATGACTGCCATGACCAGAGAGAAGATACTTACATCTGCCTCAGAGTCAGGATCAGTTTCCTGGGGCCCTTGTTCTCGAGGTTCACGTCGGTTCTCTGGGTCCTCTTCTGCCTCATCTTGGTGCTGGTTGTCCCTCTCATAGGCTGACAAATCAAACCAACTTAGCATCAGTCCAGATGAATCAGACTGGACTCTTTCAACACCAAGAAAAGTCACCAGCGAGCTTTCCTGGACACCAGTTCACCTAATCTCTCCTCCAGGGAGGTTATCTCAATGCAGCATCCAGTTCTCAGCTTTTTAGAGAATTCCCTTTTCCTTTGTCTGGGATAGTTATGTCTAACAGAGGTGGGTAAGACACGTATTCAAACTCTCTAAAATAAATATTTATGAAAGAAACAATGATCCCACCTCATATGCAAAATAATGACAATCAAAACTTTCTCAGTAAAACAAAGCCCAGTCAATGTTGCTAAAATTACTAATTAATAACTGTTTGGTAATATCAGAGGACACAGCAAGGTGCCAAATTAAATTGATCAAGTTTTAGGAAATGGATGAACAAGAAGCCCAATTGTTAGGTCAGCACCAAACAAAGCCAACTCCGTGCCTTCTGCCTATGGGGAGTGACTGGTGCGCACAGCAACTCTTACACGTGTGCTTTGAGAATAACTATTTTAATGGACTTTAGATAAAAGCAAGTAAAGAACAAGTATTTTTTAAAAAAATGATAAAAAGAGAAACCCTAAGTATATGGAGAACATTTAGCCTATAGGAAATGAAAACATGGGGTAACTTGTCATTAGGTTTCCAGTGCATCCAGGGACTTATTAAATAAAAAAGGAATTTTACTGATAATGGAACAAAAAAGTTGTAGATGCAGCATGTGGGTATATGAGGAAACAGTTTCCTGACTCTAAAGAACATCAGAACAGAGTGTGGAGGGAGATTGGGGACATGTCTAAGACTCTTGAGAGACGTTGACTTTCTACTTCCATTATCATTGTAAGAAGAGCTAGGTGTTCTACAACAGATATTCACCATCAGTGAGTGTGACACCTTTGATTTATTTTGGAAAACTCCCAAACCACAATCTCTAAGGAAAGGAGAAAATTAGAAATTCCCCAAAGCAATATAGTGTGCTATGATGATACATCATAAGTGACAATTTAGTAAATAAAAAGGTTAAACAACAGGGAAATTGTGAAGGAAAAAAGCAGATTATTTTTGTCAACTGTGGTTACAAATATCCACTATTTGGGAGGACTAAGAAAAACACAGTAAGAACAACAGATGAACAATATACAGAATGGTTTGCATGAATTTGGATGTGCACCACTCTGAGTTGGTATTATGTATCACCAAGCAATTTGTCTTAATAGATATTATTAAGAGATAAGAAGTCTCACCCCCGCCTTCCTCTTCTTGGATGCCCTGGTCCTCTGCTCCCTGAACAATATCATTGTCCATAGCATCATAATGAGCCTGCTGCCTGCAAGGTACAACAAATACCACAATTCAGTGACTCAGGTAAATGGCACAACTGAGATGTTATTTATCTTACAGATATAATAAAGATATTTTTCAACATTTTTAAAAAATGACATGAAAAACTTCTCAAAAATGTATGCAACTAGGTATGATGAGGATTCCAGATATGGTATCTAGAGATAGCTTTAAAAAGATAGAACATCTTTCAAATGAAGGCAGCACAAAAACCGCTAGGTTATTTGAAGACCTAAATTACCACACCATTTTAAAAAAAAGTTTATTTTAAAAAGTGAATTATTTGACAGTTCTCAGGAAGTTATTCTTTTTCAGCTACAAAAGCAGTATGAGCTCCCCCAAGTTCATGGATAATGATTATAAAAAGCTGTTACTAAAATGCTTATGAAAACCAGAGACAGGGCTGTCTACATTCATCTGGGAGGCTACCGTAGCTTGTCAGCATGCTGCGGCTGCCCATCCTCATGCCCAGCCTGCCTCTGCGAGAACACCTCTCTGGCGAGGAGCTGCTGCTGCTGCTGCTGCTGGTGCTGGTGCTGCTGCTGCTGCTGCTGCTGCTGCTGCCGCTGTCTCAACAGGTGGCTCTGCAGTCTGTGCTGGTGCAGCGCCTCCTGGTGCTCCCTCAGCAGCTGGGCCTCCTCCGCCCGCTGCACGGCCAGTCTCTGCTGCTCCAGCTGCTCCTCATATGGAGAACGGAGCCTGCTGACAGGCTTGGCTGAAGGGTACACCTGGGGAGACAGGGACTGCGTAAGCACGAACAACCAGGACCTCTGGATTCTCCATTGGTTTCTCAGGACAAACTCAGGAGGCAGGTTTACTTATGAACACCTATCTGACAGGGACCTGAAATAATACACTAGGTCCAAGGTCACCGAGCACTGGCAGTCCTATTTCTCCACTTTCTGAATCATCCTGGAGTCCTTTAACCAACTGATCTTCCTGATTTGCTGGCATCAAGGCAGATTTTCAATGTGCTCCCTTGAAAATGGAAGAGGGTACAACAGAAGAAATCAGTTTCAAACCTTAAATTAATGTTCATTGGAATGCTCTGCTTTAAGTGGACACTTGGTAACTTGACACTAACTGATACATCTGTTAGCAAAAGTTGAGCCAAAGGCTTTTATATGCAAAAACACAGGAACACTAGTTCATTATAGAAAGGTTATTTATCATGCTAGGACTAGGCAAAACCAAAAAATAAAAATAAAAGTAAAAAATCACCTTCAGATAGGATGGAAAAATAGAGAACCAATTTCTTCAAGGAAATAAAGAATGAACGGGACTAAAGATAATTTTGATACAGGAATTCTTAAACTCTACTTCTCACTGAGCTACCCACTCTTCTCTCCTCCACCCCAATACAAATGTTGGACTTAAACCTAGTAGAGAACTACAATTGAAGAAAATCATGAAATGGGTGACATGGTGGTGGGAGAAAATTGGGTTACACAACAGTGTAAGAAAATATAGATATATATAATCATTTTTTTTAAAGTGTGAAAAACAAAAGCAACAGAAAAAGAAAGCTGTGAAAGATACAAGACTGAAAGCATCTTCTAAAAGTTTACAACCATGTATGAGTGTCGATTTCACTGCTACCCAACCTATGGCCTCAAACAACCTGATGTCTTGGAAAGATGGAGGCCAAACAAAAATTCAGATATGTGTGTGTGTGTGTGTGTGTGTGTGTGTGTGTATATACACACACACATATATATATATATATAGAGAGAGAGAGAGAGACAAAGAGAGGCGCTGATGAGCATCAAAGTAAAGTAGCATGCTCTTTGGCATCATCTTAGATACAGTGGGGAAAAAAAGGAGCCTGTTTGCATACAGCATTGCCTTAAATTTCTTTTTAAAAAGTTTCATTTATATTAACAAGAATGAGTGCTTATATATGTGAGAAAGGAGTACTCAGTGAGAAGTCTTAAAAGAGAGACTAGTTAAACACATTTACCTAGTGGAATAAATGCAAGTGGCAAGATTCCTTTATGATCACATACTGTCTACTTTATAGCTAAGTGTGCAAAAGCCAGTGTATGGTTGGAAGATACAGATGATCTTGAACAGGGGCTTGAACCTCACTTGTTTACATACGCAACTTTTTTTAACCCTTGGGTTCTACATTCACTAGCTATACCAGCTGAAGATATCTATCAATCCAATTCACAGATGTGGAGTGATGGACAGAGGGACTCTAGTTATATATGGATATTTTATGTTTTGAATGTGTAAGGGTCAGCACCCCTAAACCCTGCATTGTTCAAGGGTCAAATGCAAATGAACAGGGAGAGGAAGCTCTTGGTAGCAGAAAAGAGACTTTTTTCAGCCTCACAATGTCCACAGGGACTTAAACATATTTGGGGAAGGTGTTCAACGAGGCAGTGCTTATCTGCACTAGCTTTTCTGTTGATACCATGTGAGCACGAGTGCCCTTACTATGCACTTGTGACAAAACAACACACACACACCAGCAGCTTTTTCTTTTTCCTACTCACCTCTCTGAGGTATGCAAGTAGAGCTGCGACCAGTATCTTAAGAGGGGAAATTAAATACGAGTATATAGCATGGAGTGAAGCCACCTGACTACGTTATTTTAGAGACTGTCCTATAGGAGACGTTTCTTTCTTTAGTGCTTAGAAATAAAACCACACTCCCCCCATCTGAGCCCACAGAACACAGCCCCAGGAGACTGAAAGCTGACCTCTTACCTTAGCAGAAGCACGTGCTTCCAGCAGGCGGGCTGCTTCTTTCGGTTCCCGCTGCTCCCTCCACTCGTGGTCTTGCTCCTCGGGGGCGGGGTCGTGCTCCTCCTCAAGGTGCTCTGCCTGCCCAACCTGCTCCATGGCCTCCTCCTCCAGGGCTTTCCTGTGCTCCTCTTCTGCTTGGTGCTCCCCAGGCTCTCTGGCGTCAACTTCATGCTGCTGCAGTTCAGCCGGAGCCTGGAATTCTGCCTCCTTTTGGGTGGGAGGATCTGGGTTTCCTTCTGCTCTGTCAGGGGCTGCATCATGTTTCTCCCACACATCACTATTTCGAGACACCTAGGTCAAGCACATCACTGGAAATGACATTCTTCTATTTTGAAAGTAGTGATTTAATCTCTTTATTACCACGTCTACGGGGTTACAACACAAGTAACATCCTGGAGTCTAGAAATACAGAGTCCTGACTGAAAAGTGTGCTGCAATGGAGTCACTTAACTCTTCTCACTGTGTAATCTCACCTACAAAATAGAGATAATAGGCAAAGTTTCATCTCGGAAAGAATACAGTAAATAACCTAAAAGAGTGTAAATGATCACATCGCAATAAGCCTTCCCTCAAAAACAATCTCATTTCATCGTCCATAGAACAAAAAGGAAAAACCATTCAAACTTCAAGTGACAAAATGTTTACACAGTTTTCTTCATGTAGATTTTGTTTTCAATAATTATTTGAAAAGAGAAGGTCAAACTGAGGATTAGTTTGATTTAATCTCTTACAATGAATTAGTTTTCTTGCAACGTTGCTCATTTTTGGACAGTGCTTGATTTCTCCCCACAAGTGCAGTTTCCTTAGTTCTCACACTGCCACAGCACCAGCAACCCGCCCCTCACTCCCACCCCTTGTGCTCCTCACTCCCCTTTTTTGAACCCTTGCCCTTGACCTCCACAACTGTAAGCCTCAAATACATCAACAGCTTGTTTTGTCATTTTTTTCTGACCCTTTGTTTGGCTTGTCTATATTCCACGTATACAAGAAATGAAGAATTGGAGTTATTTTTTATTGTAAATAAAAAAAGAATGCCACTAGCAATGGGTATCTATATTCATTTAAAAATGTGTACTAAAGCAGATGCAATATTCTTAATATTAAAATATTGTTAGCATATCAGTGAACACTTTCTATAAACATTTGCATTGTTGACAAAAAAATCTGAATGAAAATAATGTATTTCTATAGAGAAATTTTCTAATACTGGTTGATCTGACTCAATTATTCCTGCTAGTTTCAGCTATTTCTATACATTGTATGGGAGGAAGCATAGGAATCTGGGTATTAAGAGCCTTAGACTGCATTTTCACTCTTAAAACGTTGGAGCCAGTCCACAAGTGAGCTCAGGTGCAATGACCCTACAGGAGAGTTACGCTGGGCAGAAATGGCAGGATGAAGGTCTTGCATCCACCTGAACAGTCACTTCCTGGGGCTCGTGAAAAGCTTTGAGTCAAAAGCTGAGGAAGATTCTTCAGCCGCTACAGCTGAAGACTGTAAATAAACTAATCACATTCCTCAACAAGTTCCTTCTTGCAGGATGGTCCACATCTACACTTTCATGACTACTACCTGGAGTGAGCAGTGTGAACAGGAGTTTTTGAGAAGAAACTCTTAAAGCATTCTCTCTGGAATGTCAGCATTCAGGTACCCACAGCCTTAAAAGCTCTGAGGCCCAACATATGCCTTAACTGTCCAGCCCTAATTTATCACATAACAGATCTAAAGATGCTCAGTTAAAGAGCTGTGACAGCCTCATATCCTTTGTTTCCCTTCTCTTGATGAATGACAGCCCCTCAAGTCCTGCCAGGGCTGGTCACAATCACATGCCTTCTAATCACCATACACACCTTTCACTCAGGTTATACCTATTTCAGAGTTGCTTTTGGGTGCTTTTTTTTTTTTTTTTTTAAGAGTAGGTCTTGCTATTTTTGTCTGTGGAACCACAGGCTCATGTTGCCTGGGGTACCACAGACTCAAGCAATCCCCAGCCTCAGCTTCCCAGGTAGCTAGGATTACAGGCGTGCACCACCACGCCCAGCTATTTTTTGGGGACTAGGTCTCACCACATGTCCCCGGCTGGACTCAAACTGATCCCTGGCCCTGGCCACGGCTTCCTAGGCTGCCGCTTACAGGCATGCGCCACCATGCCCAGCCTTTTTTTTTTTGGCCTTAACTACAATTTTTTTTTATTGCCTCCATCAAACCACCTGTGCTGCTTTCCATCTGCCTCTATGCTCCATCCTCTCTACCGTCTCCCCTATTTTTTCTGGTAACTGTTACCTTCTTTTTTAAAAACTTGAGTTCAAATTTTCATTTTTTTCTATTGTTTTCATATAATTGTTTTGGGAGTATTTATATTCTACAGATAAAATCTGTCTTTAATACTGCTTTGATTACAGTTGCTGTGTAATACTGTTTTAAGTCAGGAAGTATGCAGCTTTCATTTACTTATTTTTTCAATATTTTGTTAGCTATTTGGGGTCTTTTGTGCTTCCATATAAATTTGATAATTTTTGTTCAATTTCTTTAAAAGAAATCACTGGTATTTTGATAGGTATCACCTTGAAACTCTAAATTGTTTTTGGTAATGTGGCCATTTTATATGACCATATTTTATATTTATAAAAGAGGGTGATAAATTGATGACATAAGGTCAGTAGGAAAATTTGTCTACCTTTCCTCCAAATCCTTTTCAGAAAAAAACAAAACAAAACAAAACACCTTAGATCAGCTTGCTCTCCCATAATTGATATAAATATGAATAAACTAGCACAAATATAACTTAAAGTTGGACTGTATAAATAAGTAAACCAGCGGAGAAATCTTTCCTCAAACATGTGAGGATAACTTTTGGATGGCACATTTTACTAATGTTGTTGCATACCTGGCAAGTTTGACTAATTACTGCCTGGCTTTGCATGAATCAGTATTTCACTGAAGAGCCCCAAGAATTTTCAAATACCTGTCGTTTAAATCTAAATCTAGATCTAGAAGAAGTCTAAAGCAGTTAACTGTTATCTGTCACTCTGAGTCATCAATAGATTAATCCACGGAAAAGGCAGCCAAACTAGGAAGGAGAACAGGGCCAATTCCCAGGCCATGAATCTGGTCCTATGTTACGTCAGTGATAACACAGGACCCAGACAAAGAACCAGCATCTGTGATGACAGAAAACCAGTCTGTGAAGGAGCACTGTGCACTGAAGGAGGACTCGCAAGAAGCCCACTCATCTCTCCTTAATCACTACCCTATGATGGACACTTAGGACAAGTTTAAATGGTCACTATTCAAAACAATTTTGTTAAAGGGAAAGATAACTATACCTGCAACTTCTATCTTACATGTGATTGAAAAAACAATTTTGTATAATTTATAATAGGGGTGACTAGTTTCAATGTTCCATTAATGAGAACTTAAAACTTTAATGAATAACAGAATACAAAAAGGAAGATTTTGATACTAGTCCTTATAACCTTGGCAGTTTCATGAAGGCCTTTAAATACAAGTTTTATATCTTTTGTATGGACCAAAGCACCATACCAAGTTAAATGATATTATCATCTGTTCTCCCTGAATGGGTCGACTGTCATATATCTTCATGATCATTAATCTTTTCACTCTACTCCCAAAATAAAAAAATAAAAAACAAACAAACAAACAAAAACCCTGACTCAGACACAACAGGTCCTTTCAGACTGCAACTCCTTTAAACAAATAAATCCTCATGAATAAAGACATTCTTTCCCCCAAATAGTACAGCAGTAGTTCTTGAGTTTATTGCCCAGACTAGTTGAATCAGTCAATGCAAAATCACAGGTCTCTCCCCAGATTAGGGGAACAGAAAAATCTAGGCTGGGGCCCAGGAACCAGAATGTTAATGGCCCGGCTGCAGACTGATGCATACTGGAAATTGAGAACCACTGTTCTGCAGGGGGAGGTGGTAACATTTAGAGCCATGCTGCAACCTGAGGACAGCTTGTGACAGTAGTTAGGTAAACAGCCTACCACTGCTACTCACCTCCTGTGGCTCTTCACGTGGCCTCTCCCTTGCTGCACTATCACCTTGTGGGGAATGTACCTGCTGAGTAAAATTCTGCTGCTCTGCTTGGTCTGGTTTCCGCAAGCTTGGAATCCTGTTCAGAGTGTCTCTCAGTTGTTTATATTCTGCAACTTGAGTCTGCATATGAATCATACAATCAGACGTAAATGTCACAATTTGGAGAGGGGGAAAAAGGTATCTGGGGATGAGGGTTCACCGGAAAAGCAGACAAAAAATACTGTGTTTAAATACGTTAGTAGAAATATGCAGATTGTTTCCATGCTATATATTTTTTGATCTTGGACATGCTTAAAAATATTTAAGCTCATGCAAATTAGAATTAGAGGGGACAGAGAAAAAAATACCTAAGATAGAAGTTAGTGTCTCATGCACCATTAAACAAAGTCATGGTTTTCATAAATAACTTTCTGGTATAGATATCAACATTTAAATCTGAAGACAGCTATGCAATCAGATTACCATAAAAATCCACATAATACAGTATCTTTTACCAATAAAGTTCAAGTAACATTTTCAGTAGACAGGAATCATAGGTCTAAAATTATGCATAATGATAGACACTGTATGTGTGTGTGTGTGTGTGTGTGTGTGTGTGTGCGCGCACGCGCCACTAAATTTTCCCAAGTAAACTCCCAAGTGTTCAAATAGGGTATTCTGAAAAGCAAGAGTCTATGATGAAATGAGGCTAGATTTTCATTTCTGATTTTGGAAAGTTGCTTTCTTCTAATGAGTTACAGTTACAATAGTTACAGTTGCACATAGTTACAGTTCTCAAATATATTCACATAGGTATAACAGTGTGTGTATGCAGTGGAGTGTGTCTGTATTTGTGTATGTAATTTTTAATTAAGGAACCTGAAAACAAACAAAAAAAAATCAAATGCCTTACTAAGAAAATCAGTAGCCATTGTATGCTTAGTAGTTATCAGGTTACCATTTAACAGCAATGTTGCATTAAGCACACACTTCCATAAACACTCCAAAGACTAGAAGATACCACACGCTTTCCCTTTCCACATCAGGCTGCCTCAGGGCACAGGAAAACAGATGCCAGGACCCAGCCCCAGCAGACACTCCATCACTTCAGTCACACACCCTGCAGAGCAGCTCACATCCCCCCGGAGAAAGTGCCTTTTTTGTCTTTTTCTAATTCACAAAAGAGTACAGAGCTTCCTTGCTGACTCTGTTGAAGCAGAGTACTTCTTCACAGTTTGTACAAAGGAGCACCATATGGTTATCAAAGGTCCTTCCTTGTCCTAGAAGTTGAATAAAACATTTGCAAACCATTCTGGAACTGAAAAATGGATATCTACATAGTAATGCCTTTTAACATTTTAAAATACGGAGGATACACAACCTCAATTCTAGATATTCTTCTTATGCCTCCTAAATATATCATCTTTGAAGGCAGTAATGCTGTGGTTCTCAATTGTTCGTGTGCATGCAACATGAGCAGATTGCATTAAAAATGCAGGCACCTGGACCCACACTGTAGACATGAGGTCTGGGGCCAGCCTCAGGTAACTCAGATGCAGAGAAGTCTTAAACACACATACTGCAGAGCCAGGTGTGACTGTGAAATCAGGATGCACTGAATTGCAGGCTCAGCTCTGGCCACAGAGCTCAGGTCAGCTGGTCAATTCCCCTTTAACCCTTCTCTGCTCCATTCTAAAATGGAACAATGCCAGCCAGCATAGCAGGCTGTGAATACTAAAAAAAAAAGTAAAGTTCTTTACATAAAGTTCTTAAGATATGCCCTGGAAAGTTGTAAATACTCAGATTCTATTTTGGTTTTGCTCCTTCACCAGTTAAAAAAAATCAGGTTAACACAGAATCTCATCAGATGATTGCCATGAGGTAGCTGACTGCCAGGCACAGCCATCAAGGGGACCCAGGAGCAGCCTGCATGACATGAGGTCAGTGGTGTAGCTCTGACTAGGTACCACATGTTCTGCTGGAAGCTATCAATGAGCAGGAAAAAGGTAGGACAAACAGAATGACAAGAGGATATCCTAAGAAAAAAATAACACATATGTTAAGGGAAAATGTTTCCTAGTTTATACTCTGCCCAGCACACCTAGAATTCTGCTCAGAATTTTATTTGGATCGTTAAATAACTATTTTACTTGTATTTCTCTGGATTTTGGAATGGTTGCTTATTCTTAATATTTTATCACTCTACTATATAATCAAGTCAGTTTGTAATATATTTCAGTATGGAAACAATGCCATATAAAATAATACCCAGCAAATATTTTACAAAGAAGGTTTACGATGAAATAACTGTCCCTAAATAAATTTAATTTATACTCACATAACCATACAGCTATAGTCTCATAGGGAGATACCCACACAATGACTACCTGAAAAGGGATCCCACAGACATAGACGCCAAGGTTTCTGGGATGGAGCAAGGCCTATCATTTGGCACTTTTAATGATATTATAAGGACAGAAAAAGAACTGATAGCTTCCCAATAAACACAGGTAGTTTTTTTCTTTGCTCTTCTTAATTCTGCCAAGAGGATCTAGTGACAAAGAACAGATAGGGACTAAATCAGCCTTCCTAATCTCTTTCCTTCCATAAATGTTGGGAAATACAAAGCACAGTATTGTTCTGTAAGGTCTCCTATGCTGGCATCTGCATATATTTTCATTCAGTAAAAATCCACTGAGGGCCTGCCGCATGCCAGGGACTATTCCAGATTTTAAACAAACAGAGCTTATGATTCCTGTTTATTCTCCATTGATGCAAGCTCTTGTTATTTTCTTAATTTGACCAAAAACAGGCATGCTTATTCCTGAGGAGTGTATAAAGACTAGAACACTGGAGCAACGGAGTAAAGGATGGGACTCAAAGCCTGACATATTTTGAAGCTCACATCATAAAATGCTGTGTTTCCTACAGCAACCGTCAACATCAGCTAGAGTGGCTAGATGGATAAATTCTCTGAATTAAATATGCATTACAGTTCTGCATGTAGGGGCTTGTGAAGGGTAGAAATAGTTATGTGCATTATGCTACCAGTGCAAATACAATCAATGGTCTATTTAACATTCTCTTGATTGAGTTTTGAAAGCATGCACAGTTCTCAGAACCAGGATAGCGCTGTACTAGGCAGTTCACTGAAGACTGGCTTGTAAGAGACTACATGCATACAGGAATTCAGAAATGTTAAGCAGACTTTAGAAAGAACCAATAGAGGCTGCTACCCTTCTAACCTGTGCAGCAGCTAGTGCACTCTTGTGGTCTTCCAAAGTCACTACAAGTTGTTCATGCTCGGAGAGTAAATTCTTATGTTGTTGCTACACAAAAAAGAATTTCACACGTTCAGTTTTGACATTCTAACACAAATTCTTCCTCGACTGACAGTGGCATCACCACCTGATAGGCTTCTTCACCTGTCTGTTGTCAAAGCCTTTGCTAAGCTTGAAAATTACTGTAGCAGGGAGGCTATGAGAAATGCAGTATTCTAAAATCTAAGACAATATGCAAATATTATCATTACAATGAAATCAAAAGAACAAATACTTTAATAATACTAATGAGCCTTTTAAAAATAGAAAAGCTTATTAAAATGCCACTATCTGGTAAAGGAATCATTTCAACACTTATAAATGTTTAGATATTCAGACCTTCTTTTAGAGGACAATGCAGCATAAAAATATTAGGTACACTCTCGTTTAAGCAAAGCCTAAAATGACAATGCGAATTTGTAAGTCAGTCCAATCAGGGAAAGACTGAGTTGTTTGAGAAGGTAAAGTGAACAGACACTAGACAGGCAAATGTTGGGTTTTATTTTACCTTTACGTCTTGAAGCTGTATATGGATGTCTTGGTGTGCTTTTCTTAGTTGTCTATTCTCTTCCCTCAAATTGTACACAGTTTCTATTAAAAAACAAAACAAAACTCCACATGAAGATTTGAGATTTTCAGGTTTTCAATGTTGTTATTTTTATACCTAAAGTCTCCAATAGTTTGTTTTTAAACTTTGACAGGGATACTAAGTCAAGAAAATCTATAAAGTTTGGGGACTTTTAATGTAGCTTTCAAAGTTAAGGACTTTTAACAGCAGTTAATGAAATAATAAGAAAGTCCTTGGGAATAAATGTAATAGGCAGAGAGAGTAAGATTCAAGTCTCTTCTCAAATTAAAAATAGAGTTGTCAAAAACTATAAGTCCTTTCTCTTACAGCATGAACAGTCTCACCAACTTGAAAGTTCAAGTCCCATGTCTTACCTCTAGGTCATATTCTCGCATTTTCTGTATCTGGATATTAGTTATTATATAAATCAGCAACCAGCTAAACTCCCCCCCACAAAATGTCTGCCTATAAATTTCTTCCAAATTTTGAATAGTTGTTACCATTTGAAAATGAAGAATCTGGGTCTCATAAAATGCAGCACCACTACGCCGATTCCATGTGACAATACTTAGCGTAAGCAGCAGTGTGGCAGAAACCATGAAATCCAGTTCCCAATGAGACAGTTTTGAGAGTGAATGGGGACGATGTCAATATTTATGATGGGAAAGCAGATGTAAACCCAGACTGCGCTAAGCAACTGTCCCTAGGTGGCAGCCAGCCCCACCCAAACCCCCAACCCTTGCTCTCCAGCAAGGTGCTCAGCACTGAAGTGTCAATCACCACCTCTCATATTTTCTACTTTCACTCCTTCTTCACCTTTGCTCTACCACAAGGCACTGGATTTGTGACTGGGTTTGAGAGATCAAAAGCAACATGAGAAATACAGCCAGGGACTCTTTTATCCATATACTGCATTTTTCCCAGGGTCAAAACAGGATGCAGTGGCAATCCAAGAGTAACTTCCACTTGTCACTGACTGGATGGGGCTTTGTCTACACATTCAATTCCTGAAATATCCACACTTTGTTAGCTTTTAAAGGTATTTCAGTTTATAATGCAGTGGTTCTTGTAGCTTTGCTGCATTACCCTGAGCAACTCAATTTAGCAAGCTTAAATTTCATTTGTCAATCTAAGCTAAATGCAATGCTTACCTAACAGGTAATATTGTATTATTAATATTATTATTAATATTTTATTATTTTATAATAATATATAACATATTTTATAATATAACACAATATACTGATATTATTAAATAAAATAGAATTAATAATAATAGTAAGTGCTTACTGTCAGGTATTACGATACTGATAATGAAAAGAATAACTATTTAAGCTTATGTGCTATTAGTTCCCTAGAAAGTCTCCATTTTCTCCTTGTACCACAGAGTACATAAAAGTCTGTTTTCATTATAAGCTAAGTTTGTACTTTGAACTGGCATCTATCTAATATATTTTAACTTATACTATCCTAAGTTTTTATCAAGGGTCATAATCAACAAATGTTAACATGAAAATTAATAAAGTATCAAAGGCATTGTCACACTTGCTGATTAAGGTCTCTGAGAATTTCTCCCTAAAACTAATTTATAATACAAATATTATATATAGGTAAATGTTAATCATAGGATCTCTTTCTCTCTGTCTCTCTGTCTCTCTCTCTCTCTCTCTCTCTCACACACACACACACACACTCCCTTTATCTCTGTTGTTTCTGCCTGAGCCCCAAGATAATAGCATATTTTCTTTCTGATGACAAGTACTCTTTATTTATCTATACATGTCCCTTCTGTCCAGATGTCAAGAAGTTTAGACCAGGTTATGGAACTTGAAGTTCCTTATTATATGAACTCACATACATGTGTCCCATTCCCTATAGTTCTTATTTCTCACTTCTATAATTTGTTAAAAATTACTATCTACTGACTTCAAAGAAGGAAGTGAGTATGCATAAAGTAGACATGAGAATGCCTGCCTTCAAGGACCATTGATGACATTAAATAAACTAAATGATGTAAAATATGCCAAGCACGGTCAGGCACCAAAAAAACGTTACTTCTCTTTCCTTAATGGATCCATGAGTTGGTATGATTCAATGCATTTACTCAGCTTAACTCAGGTTTAAAAAGGCTAAACAATCTATGCAATCTATTCCTTTACCACTTGGAGGGGGAGCTGCTCGAAGCCTGGCAGTGCTCTGACACTCCAGCCCCTGGTTCTCTCTTCATTGAAATCACCTTTGTGAAAACTTTTCTTCCTTCCTTTAATGACCATTCACCATCTGCCTCATCACTGCCAAACCTAAGCCCCTAGGACAGTTGTCTGCTGCATCATCTGTTGACCTATTACTCAACTCTATCAAGTCTACCTTAACCATTTGTAAACTGCCTCAGTGGCTATTTTATTCTCATGTGTCCTTTTGGTACAATTATTTCTAAATGCTAATTTGAAAAAAAAAAAGTTACCAAAAAATACAGAGAAGTCTAGGTCCCTACTACCTACTTTATTTCTTGGAAATAGAGATGTATCATCCTATATACAGGCAATGCACTATATCCAAACTAGGCAATTATCTGGCATCATAGAATTAACTAGACTACAGAGCTTACCCAGACTTCATCAGTGTTTTTACAAATACTACGTGTCTTTTAAAACAAATTAAAAATTTTTTTTCAAATTTTATTATTTAATATAAATTTGTATAAATATATAATATATATGTTACATCATTGTGTACCTCAAGGTTCTCTTATTTCCTTAACATCCATTAACCATCTTAATCTTTTGTACCCTCTGTCTCCCCTAAAAATGAACTCTTATCCTTCAAACATACTTATCACCTGAAATGATGAGAGCAAAATGTCCTACTTCCCTTTTCCAGAACCCACATGCTCTCAGAGAAGGGACAGGGCTCTATTCACATTACAAGGAAAACATCTGGTGTTAGCGTAAATGGCAATTACTTCACATTAAAGATTTACCACCTACCACTAATTATTCTGGGGGCTTTATATAAATTATTTAATCCTCATATCAACCCTGCAAGCCTGACACCTTTTATGATTACCTCAGTTTTCTAGATGAGGACAATGGAGTGTGCAGTAATTACACAATTCATCAATTTCTCCAGGGTCACAAAACGAGTAATTGATGCAGCAGCCCAGGTTCATGAGGACTGTCTGCCCACAGAGCAGGAGCTTTTAGAAGCTGCTATTAACAAGTAGCAGAGAGTCTTTCTGCCCCCATTTCCAGAAATGCCTGGGGAAACTGTCCAAATAAGTAGGGACGTTGATGGCATTTTGTGGGGACAGATCTGAGACACTGAATATCTACCAACACTATAAAATAAGGGTATGTCCCACACAACACAGCCAATGGCCCCACTGAAAAGCACCAAGTGTTCTACTCTGAGTCACCAGATAAACCCAAAGAGTTAAAAGTTAATGCACAGAGTTACAGCAAAACAAAGTGGCCAATAACACAACACAGGATAAATGTAAGTCAATCATGCGTAAAAGGAAAGTCCACTGTCGGGCTGAAAGAGTCACAAGTAGACACTGCTCCGTAAACTGGCGCTAGGGTATTCAAATACCTTTGAGCTTAGAGAGTTCTTGCTCCTTCTCTTGCTGCAGTTGCAGGTACTTCTGCTTGTGATCATTAAATGTCCTACTGAAGTCTTCTCCTTGTTTACGGTGTTCCTCCTCCAAGTCACTGTGCTGTTTCTTTAGTTCCTCATGCTGACTCTGCAAAGATGAAAAGCTCAGTGGGGACCTGGAGTATCTAAATGTTATCAAAGTGTCTTTCTTAGTAGCAGAAACTTGCTCTGGAAAGAAAGTAGGAACCAATGAAGAAGTTGGCTTCCTTTTCCTCAAGTTGCCTTTAATTCACATAGTTCCTCACCATGAAAAGTTTGGGATCAGAACCAAAAATAATATTCTCCTTGATTTAACATCAACATGAACAAGAAGAAGCTAGAGTTAGCATGACAGATGGAAAAGGGAGTGATCTGGGAAATTTCCCAGGATTCATAATACCGTGGAAACTAGGTAAAGCTACTTGAAAAAGTCGTGTCTTCCTGGGTGTTCTAGACAGACTTCCTCTTTTGCTGTATTTTATTTCAAGTGACAATGTAATTTTCCTTTTTGGTTTTTATTCTTCCTGATAATCAAGTCTAATGAAGGAGTGGAAAGGTTATTTTCTCTTTGGGGGAATTTATAAATTGATGGGTTAGAGAATGCATCTATCTCTCTTACCCCTAATTATAACATGATGCTGTGCTCACAATCTAGATAAAATCTACAAGCTCCAACTGGCTGGTATCTCAGGATGGCTAATTCAGGTGTCACTTTCTTGATAACAAGGAAGGTTCTGGTTTCAGCGATAAGCATGTGCCCCAGTGATAGAGAAGAAAGACACTGCCAAGTACAAAGCTGGGGCTGGGGCAGAATCATGGCAATTTTCCTCTGTACACAGAGGCAGCATGACACCCCACTCACCTTACTGGGCAGGCAAGTTAACTCCCCTCCCCCCATCCCTCTCATCTTCCTGATACACAGTAATGAGTTTTCTCTAATAACCAAAGAAGGAAAATCTTTACATGTAAATTGTGTTCCTGTAGTGTATAAAAGGACAAATTAAATATTAGTAAAACAAAGGAAGCTTTTTTAGTAGTTCTACTGCCTCCGGTGAGTCTAAGATAAAAGAAAATAGTAAGGAAAATCACTGAGAGAAACTAAATAAACAAAAAGCCTTAGAGCATAAAGTGAAGAACAAAGTAATTAGATGACCAGAGAGCCTGATTTATAAGAAAGTGTATGAGCTAAAACATGGTTTTTGTAACTTGGTGATAAATATGATGAGACGTTACTGTTACACATTACTTTTACCCAAATATGACTTTAATATACCATAACACAATACAAATCAATTTTCTGTACACCTTTCTCAATCATTTAAGTTGCTTAGTTAATCTTTTAATTCATTCATGAAGAACAAGCTTAAGTTACTCACTTTCAGCATTTGATGTTGAACATTCAATGCACTGTATCTACTATTGGAATCTTGCTGTAAATTGAAAAGAAAACAGTTAACACAGAAAAACACATCTAACTCTTACTAAACACAGCCTAAAGTTCACAAAAATGAATTTCATTTCTCTCACTTGTGCAAACCAAAATGAACTCTATACTTGAAGCAAGATATCACTTGGGCCATGAGAAATGAAGTTTTAGTGTTGCCACATGTAGGGTAAGTAAGTTAGTTTGGCTTTTTCCTCCAGACCTGTTTAAAGCAGCATCTGCAGTAGTGTGTCTTAACCATAACTGTGCAGTCCAAAGGCTGTGTACATGTGTAAGTGTGCACACCTGAGCCACGGAGTGAGGGCAGAGAGGGACACAGAGAGCAAGAGGACACACACAGGCATGAGCAAGCCTGAGAGATCAGAAAAAAGCATGAAGATTCCTAGGGGGTTGGGGGATGACCCACCTTCCTGGTCCCCTAGCCCTGCCCTGCCCTGCCCTGCCCTGCCTGGTGTGTCTGTGTAATCACTAAAACCAATAAAGAACCTATGCAGATTGGTGAGCCTGGTGGGCAGAAGACTGGTTACAGTACACATCTGCTGGATTTTCATAATGAAAAAGCAAGACATGGAATCATAAAACAGAAGTTTTACGAAGAGTTGATTTACTTCCATCATCAAATCCAGCAAGGAACTGAGGCCCAGATGTAGGAAGGAATTTGTCCTGAGACTCACTGACCACATATGGACAATATGTTGCATTGGGTGCTCAAAGAGGGCAGAGAGGTTGAGCCCACTAGACCTAGGTCTCACAGGCTAAAGGAGAGAAGAGTGAAGCCAAGATCCTCCACCAAACGTAAGCAGGTGAGAACTTCTGCACACATTGTTTTACCTCATGAGACTCCATTTTACAAAGCGAGAAACTTGTAAGAACTAGAAAGAGGCCAAGGCCAAACACTGGCTATAGCAGTAGAGTCAGGACTAAGCCTACGGCTGGACCTCATATTCAAAATTAGTGTTTGCATGGCGTAGCTTCACATATGAACCTCACGAATTCCCGTAATCCTAAACCTAGGCCTCATGCAGTCCCGTAATCCTAGGCCTGAGCCTTACACATTCCTGTAATCCTAAACCAACCGCAGTCAACTGTGTAAAAGAGGCCTGGACAATGTCTATCCCTGCGATGTGGTGTTCCGTGTTCCAAGTCATGCCTCCCACTTGGCCCATAGGCAGTACGCATACACTTGGAACTCTGTTGTTTCACAGTTTCATAACGTGTAAGATGAAATTGAATTATTTTACTGCTTCACTATTTTGTTTTAACTTATAAGGAAGTACAGGATAAAAGTAGCCTGCACACAATTTTGTTTGGTAAGGTGCTTTAAAAGCATGCATGAACTGAAAGCTATCCAAGGAAACAGCTGTTCTCAGTTCTAATGCTCTCAAATTTCAAAGTTTTATTCAATTAATACACATTTATATATTTAGAATAAGACTCTTTTTCTCCAGCTGATTTGAACATTAAAAAATGTTTGAAATGCCAATATCATTCATTTATACATTCACTTATTCATTTCACATATGCTTTTGAATGCTAGCTCTAGGCCAGGTACTACTCCACTCAACACAGTAATGTCTGTGCAAGTACTGTAAACTGTGCAAAGATGAACCAAAATAAATATATATATAACATTCTACAGAGAGAAAGACTAAATGAACACAAAAATAATAAATTCTTTCAGTTGAAAATTTTTAGTGGCAAGAAACATATTTCAGCTCTACGATTCTAATGATCAACAGAATAGAAGATCTTGTGGCTACATTTTCCTTTACTCTGTCGTATTAAAAACAAAAACAAAAACAACCTTACCCTTCCTTTATTTAGTGTTTCTTGTGCTTCTAACTTGTAAACAAGAAAATCTAGGGAATACATAATAGAGAAAATAGAATTCAAATTAATTTGCTGTAGAATAATTTAATACCACAAAGAATAAAGGCAAACTTTATTCAGACCTGCAACAGTTTTTAGGTTTAAAACAATCTACTGGTTATTTATATACTTTCTCTCTTAATGCTTTAAAAAAAGTTGAAAATTACATAAGCTTCCTTTTTAACTTAAAATGTGTATCTTGCATCAACAAAATTACATTATAACCAACTGATTAAAAGTAGATTTTAGGATATCATTCTGTGATTAACTCCCAAATTAAGGAGAAAACATGAAGCACACTAAAAGACAGATGATTTATCACAACCCAGTAGATGGCATACTAAAGTCATCCAGGATCTGAAAGTTCCTAAAGCTTTATTATCCACTAGATGGCCCTCTAAAATCACTCTGCCTTTGAAGACAAGGAAAATCAAAGTCCTATCAAAGAATTTTAATGATGTCAAACTTCTGTTCTTCACAGTCTTAATCCAAGGGTAGGCAAAACCTAACCTATATGTTCTTGCTCCTTCTGCCTTACACCATGGTGCTCAAACATGACAGCTTATTTAAATGTCAAGATTTAGCACAAAACATGAATAAATAAAAATAAGAATGCAGATAACTTAAAGTCACAGCTATTGAAAGTCTATGATTTATAGAAAAACACTGAGAAAACCAATTACATCACCTAATAACCTGAGCTAAATGCTAATTTTTCCTAACTTAAGTCTTAAGGAGATAAAATCCAGTACATAATCAATCTAAAAGACACCACATACTCTGATGAATTCGTTATGTTTATATATGTGAATGTACATACTGGCCAGATAATGCATAGTGTTAATTCCAACAGTTCTTTCTGTGAACAGACGTTTCAAATATTACTAATGTGTACCACTCAAATGAAAAGCTGTTTGTTATTTCTGAAATAATACTTTTATAATCAAAATACAAACTAGAAGATTCTATATTTGATATTAAGCAGGAGTTATTTTATTGTACAAGACAATGTTTGCCATATCTTCCTCTGCCAACCTAGAAAAATGGGCAAATTTGGAAAAACCTCTGCAAAAAAATAGAGCAAGTATATGGTTCATCAAAGGAAAGAATGATCAAAAACATGGGACACACATTACTTACCTTCCTTTGCTTTCTTATGCTCAAGTCTTTCTTTTTGTAATGATTTCTCTAATCTTGATCTGTGTTCATACACAACTGGAAAAAAAAGGGGTTAAATTTAGATGACAAAGAATAAGAAACTCTAAAGCAAAATTAACATCAATATTCAAAACAGGAGGAAAAAGTTGAGAATCTTTTCACAATTTAAATAAAAATATTTGTATGATAAGTTCCATATTCTGGGTAAAATACAGACACACCAGTTGCAACAACTCTTTACTGACTGCTCTTCAGACTGCCCCTTTATGGAACCTCTCTGCAGTTTGTTTTTTCCTCATCCTGCCTCTGTAGTGTGAGTCTTCATAAGGTTTTTGGTCTCTTCTGCAGATCTGTGCCTAGTCTCTTGAATTCAGATACTATCTGCACAGTGTTTACCTGTACCCATAGTTCTAGCTCCCACCTTATTCATGGGCACATTCCCCAAAGCTTGCAGGGGTTTCTACCTACATAACCCCGTAAGAACTGCCATGCCAAGGTAGCATGAGTTGAAACTGAATTTAGGTTAGGTAAACAAGCCTCAATAGTGTACTAGGTAGGGGAACTGAAAGAGGAGAAAGTGTTTCTTGATGGGAACATTAAGGAAAACAGAGGTGCGAGGTCAAAGACATGAAGGAAGGAAACACTCCAAAGAACCAATGAAACGATTCACAGAAAAACAAGTCAGGACTACATTGACCACAACAAGAAACCAGCGGCCACCCGGTATCAGTGTAAGACCTTTGTGCACTCGACAACCCTACCTACCCAGGCTACGCCGAGGACCTCAGAGCTGCCTGGTGACTCAGGAAGGAAGAGGATATGTTTTAGGAGGAAAACATGAAAGGAAGCCTGTCCTAACTTCCTTCCTACTACGACTTTATAGAGAGCAAACAGGAGTCCAAGAGAAGGGGGAGTTTTAATTATTATACTGACCTCAGTCAGACATGATACTAATCAAGACTATGTTTAATGGATAAAAGCTATTTAAAGGTGGGGTTTTTTGTTTAGTCTTATTTTGTTTTTCTGGTTTTTATCTGAGAGGAACCAAGTAGCAAGTAAGTCTGTCTCAGACTTCACACAGGGACAGGTAGTTCAACCCCGTGAAATGGTTTGTACAGGCACTGAGTGAAGAGATGAAAATCAATTTCTGACACACTCTCTAAATCCTGTTTATTCAGCATTACGGTCACACATGATCTCACTCCCTGGCAGTTAAAGCAAACCTGACACTTGGTTCTCTCAGCAGAGAGAATTTCATCGTCTATCAGAAAGGGACCATATAAACTAACACTTCCAGATGTCCAGAGCTCCCACCCTCATTCCTGCTATGACTCCGTGTTGCCAAGGGGCATCCTTGTCCCTTCACCTTTCCTTTCCCCGTTGTCACAGCCCTCAGCTAACAACTAACACTGTCCTCTTTCTAGCATAGCCATCATCTCCTGAATCCCCGACCTTCTCCCGACACTGCATCTTTTGTTTTGTCTTTTATCCCCAAGTCTACTCCTGTGATTCCCACAGCCCTGACACCCCCTACTCATGGCTGTTGGCAGCTCTGTCCGCAACTCCTAGAATGTCTGTCCCACCCTACCTGCTAGAGTGTCATCCTCTCCTGGCATGCTGTCCCCAACCTTATCTTTTCCCTCATCCTCAGTGTCTGCTAGACAATGCTAGTCACACTCCTTTTCTTCCAGGTTCCCATTCTTTTCACCAAATAATCCCTTCCCCCAAGTACTATTATTATAAAAGAATTCAGTAAAACCCTACATTTACCGATACTCTATTTTGAGTAGAAATGCCAAACGAATAGATGTTTGGTCGTGCCCTCAGGAAACTAGCGGGAGAGAGATTAGGTAATTTGTAAGTAATGAGAGGTAAATACAAATCACATGATAAGGTACATTTAAGGCCAAAGACAGGGTTGTGATAAGGGAGAAGGGAAGGCTTCTCAGGGATGGGGATCTCTTAGGCTAAGACAACACAGGAGAGAGGTGTGAAACTGAACTAAAGATAGTTGTCTCCCAGAATACTTGATGCTGAGTGCATCATTTGTTTTTGGTTTTGTTTTTTTTTTTTTCTTTTCCAGAAGCCACAATTTTAAAAAAGCATACTAGTTTGTAAGTGAGGGACATGTAAGGCCCTCAATTTCTAAATGTGGATTGAAACCAAGAAGTTACTTCTCTTGATACTGTTTCATCTTGAAGGATATTTGGAAGAAAGCAGAGGAAACAAAGAATAGTACTGTCCCAGCTGAACTAAGCTTACAGCCTTTGAGAATTTCAGTCAGGTGAGTCAAAGCTAAAGGGAAACAGAACAACTGCACTGCTATCATGACAGATGGTGAGACACGATGCCATAGGGACGTTTAAGCTCCCTGGTGGAAAGGCAAGACACTACCTTCACTTCCAACTTGTGGTGAAAGTCCCATAGTCTGGGTAGAGAGTCACAAGAGCACAAATGTGTCCATTATAAAAAGCACTTACGTGCACAAACCAGGCATATAATAGACATTTTCAGCAAGTACATCATTTTCAAAGAAAGGAAGAGGCAACATAGTCAAGATCTTGCCATAACGGGTCTGAAGTGGCACAGAAATTTCCAAGTCTTGGGGACACCTGAATGAAGTTCTGGATCCATAAGGGGGAAACAACTACAGCCTAACAACACACATGATGAAAATCTACCAATCAAAAAAAAGAAAGAAATAGGAACATACTCAAGCATCAAAAGGACATATGAAGACAATGTTCACTAGTCATTCCCAACCACCTTAGTTTCTGCATGTGAAGCAGTTATGTGGAAGGGTAAGTACAGAGGAGGTAAAGATGCATTTACAAACTACAATCCTGAAATTCTTTACTTTTAAAAGCACACCAGCATTCACTGTTGCAAACTCAGTGAGTAGGATCCTCAGAAGACTATGTCTGGCTAAGGTAGCAGAATATGCACCAGCATTTCCCCTTCAGTAAGAGTGGGGATGCACTGGCTGGGAAAGAGAGCGTGCCGTGGCCAGTGTGCAAAGTGACAGACCATGTCCCACTTTCATTCTCCTCCTGATCAAATATTTAGTCAGGAAGATAATACGCCAACCAGCTTGTACAAAGTATTTATCAAACCAAATCACAAAAACACCCTTGACAGGTTCATGCTCAATGGGACTTCACTCATTCAAAAAATTAACAGCAACATGCCTCAAGAGCCAGGATATCCTGGAATATACAAACTATAAACATTCACTGATAGCTTGAGTATGTTGCTGTCCAGAAGGCGGCAAATTCATGTGTCGATTAGAGTGCAATTCAAAGGTCTAGGGAAATACAACACACATTCGTGATTTCAAAAAATAGCACCACAAATATTAAGATCTAAGGCAAGAAGAATGCATTTTTGCTAATGTAGAATAAAAAGATGTAGCAAGCAGGGATACAGAATATACATGGAAACCATGAGATAAATGCACTACTAATACTAGTATCACCTTATTCAGAACTGTCAAACCATTTAATTATAGATTCAACTTCTCATTTTGATGAGAATCACTTAAGAATGGAGAAACGGATTAAGGGTTGGAGGAGAGTAGCAGCTAGGAAGGAGAAAGGGACACAGTAACTGATGGATACCAGAGAAATGCTATTCTCCCAGCTCAGAATAAGGACAATCCTGAAGAATCCTCAAACTGTATTGTAAGCTGACCAAACCACACAAGGTAAAGGAAAAGTGAAAGTAAAAAACCCTGGAACTGGAAATTGTACAAAGAATGGGAAAGGAAAGAAGTGTCCAGAGTTTTATGCAACTGATTCCAGATCCATTCCCTTATGGGGCAAGTTGCGAAATCTCTGAATTTCAGTTTCCTTATATGGTATGTGGGTGTAAGAACAGTTCTTATTTCTAAGGTTGGCTATCAGGTTTGAATGAGTTAATACACACCAAGTGCTTAGAATACTCCCTAATGGAGTATTGATGCTAGAAAATTAGTTTTTCTACCTGTCTGTGATGCCTTGAAAGTACCAGGTAAGGGGTAGGGTGACTCCTTCAAGCCCTTTCAACTCTGTAACTAAAGTCAAATAATAAGGAAGTGGTCATTACACATATACATAAAAAGGTACTATATTTTATGCTATATATCTGCTATATAGTACACAATTATACATAAACAAAGACTTGAAAAGATCTGAAAAGTACTGATTTTAGTCACTCTTAGTAATACTTTTTCCAAAAAAGAGAAAGCAAAGAATCGTTCCAATAGTTAAAAGTTCATAAGCCTATTTTTTCATAAAAATTGAAGTACAGTATAAACAGCCAGATAACTTGTAACTCTTCCAGAAAATTTCCCTATCAATTTAAACTTATCCAGGTACACTTATACTTAATTCATTTAACACGCTGTCTCTGAATCTTTGAGCTAGTGATTTATCTAGACAGGTTTACTGATTTGCTCAGAAGACTTGTTAATCAATCCCAGTCACCCATCTCTATTTTTCTACTTATACTGCAAAGTCAAGGGCATCAGTCAAGATGAATTAATACTGATAGTACCTTTGCAACAAAATGATAAATAGTGTGTATTCTCACAGAACTGAAAAGTTTAAGGAAATAAGAATAAAAATAATGCTTCAATCTTGGTAGCCAAGACATTTAATGCAGGACACACCAGTAAGGGCAGGATTTGAATTAAAAGAACTCATGAGAGATAGATGAAAATCCACAATATTCATAATCTTCCCTGCTTACGGAGGAGTTTAATAATTTTCATGCAGCCAAGAATGGAAAGAGGCTATTTGCCCTTAAAGGCACTCAAGAGTTTAAAACCCTGCCAGCTTCCCAGAGTAATTTGCCATTTTAACTCTGACTTCCATCTGAAAGTCACAAGAAAAACTAGCTGTATACATTCATTTCTGGGCAAAATAAGCAGCTATGACATTTCAGGGCAAACTGCTCCAATTCAGATTTAGAAAGTAACACTAAAATTAGAAAATACTGCTAAGTGTCTTAACACCTTAAGCCAAGAGAGGGCAATGTTTCTTTGGCAGAGCAATGGACTATGAAATTCTGCTTTCAGATCTGATGACAACAAAATGTTTTAACTTTATTATAAAAAACAGACAACTGAGGCTTGGTATGAAAATCACACATTCAGCTCATCAAAACATTAAGAACTGCAAGTACCTTATCTTCTTACATATGATAAAAAATGAAATGAACAACTATGTGCTTTTTATAAACTGAAATCAATATCATTTCCAGGATGGCAAACTTTTGAAGCTGTTTTTTAAGACCTAAAATCACAGCTATTTATTATAACCTTTAAGAACAAGTTTTGATGGTTGTTTTAATTCTCTAGAAGTCAGGTGGAGGCCAGAAACTTGCCCACGTGCCTCAACTGTAGGATAATGAATTGCCATTGACATGAGGACAATATCATAGAGTTTTCCAATTATCTTTCCTTTATAATCTTAGCTCATAAGATGTCTGAGGAGGCATAAAGGACATCTTAGAAAACAACCCACAAATAAATACATGAAGTAAAAAAGAAAAATGAGAAGGGGTAAAAAGTATCACCATTGTAAAGCTCTCTCTGGATGCCTCTTTAGTGCCCACCCCATTCCCTGTGAGGGGCCAGTACATCCTTGCATCCCAGTGGCTTCATTGCAGGGTCTCCCCGAAGACCATTTCACCAAAATCTCCTAGAGTTCTGCATCCAGGTGCACCACCCCCACTAGGCCCTCAGACAGAAAACTCCTAAACCTTTAAGACTGCTTCCCACTCAACCCCACTTTCAGTACAATTCAACCTTCCCATTCTGTTTGACAATTTATTGCTGAATTTAATTGTTAATGACCCTTTGCCTAAGGTTAGTTGCTTACTAAATTACATATGTATGTTCTAGGCCTGGGGGTGAGACCTTGCCATGGTGTCCCATCACAATGAGTGAATAGCAAGCCCACCCTTTACCCTGCTCCAGCCCTAGTACCTCTTGGCCACTCCCTGAAACACATTAGCACCCTTTCATCTTAGGACATTAAGAGGCCTCTTCCTTAGCCAACACGGTGGCTCGTGCCACGGTAAACTTCAGCCTATGAAGCGGCTGGGGCTAGGGATCATGGTTTGAGTCCTGCCTGGGGCCCATCGTAGCAAGACCTAGTTCCAAAAAAACAGCTGGGCGTGGTGGTGCGTGCCTGTAATCCCAGCTACCTGGGAAGTTGAGGTTGAGGACTGCTTGAGTCTGTGGTACCCTGGGCAATGAGAGCCTGTGGTTCCACAGGCAAAAATAAGGAGACCAAGTCTCAAAAAAAAAACAAAAAACAAACAAAAAAAAAAACAACAAGGCCCCTTCCTTGAACTTCCCCTGCTCCTTCTTCAGAACCTGCATGGCCAGCTCACTCAGTTTTTAAATATCTTTGCTAACATGGTACCCTCACCAAACCCTGCCCAAACAAGCTATCTAAAACAACAACCTGCTTCCCACCCACAATGATTCCATCTCCTTTCCTACTTCATTTTTCTGCTCACCACTTACCACTCTATTGCATATTAGATTTGTCTTGTTCTATGCAATCAAAACAAGGTAAATCAGGAATGAATTTCTCATTTACTTTATTTCACAGTTGTATTCCTCAGTCTCTACTATCTAAGCGGTGTTCAATGAATGAACACTTAAGGACAGTATTTTATTCTTTTCTTCACTTGCCTGTCATCCTTAATGTCCCTGTATTTTTTAACTGAATTTCTGTATTTGTTGGCTCATTCGTACTCATATATCTCAGAAAACAGGCAGACAGCACGACAGATCAAATATAAATTTATCTGTTGATGTGTAGGTTCATAAGACTAACATTAGTTAAAACGCAAGCCTGAAATGTAGAAACTTTCAAAATGCAGAGTAAGAAGAGCAATTGGATTATGCATTTTTCTGCCCCATGGTGGCTGCTGAGTTTTTTTGTTTGTTTGTTTTTGCTGCATAATAAAGTTCCCATAATAGTTCACAAAGGTGTCTACTTTTAAATTTGCTAATGTAGTTTATTAAGTCATTTAAATGAAAATTTTAATCATGGTTTGAACTGGTGTTTCACTGCCTTTTCTATTTTAGATAAAACTACACCCTGGCTTTCCCTCATGATACCATCTAATTGAGAGTTGGATTTTTCAAACAAATATTAGCTGACTTAAGATATGTTTCCTCACACAAGACTCTTTATTTTGGCAAACTTTCAAGTCGTGGGATCTCATCACTCCTCACAAAGGGATACTTCTTTTAGCTACTCAGATACTTATAATCACATACCAATTTCCCGGCCACCTGGGGGGGGGGGGCAGTATACCCCAAGATTCATTTATAAAAAGCTTATAATCAATAAATTCAGATTATGAGAAGAGACTAAACCAGGTAAAATGATGAGAATACAGAGATCACCAAGGGTTAGGAGAGCAGGGATGACATAGTGACTGCTGATCCAGCAGATACTTAAATACAACCTCTTTGTGAATCTGAAAACTATCCTCCTATCCATGAAAATATTATATTCTACAAAACAAAAATATATTCTCAAAGACATGTATAAGTATATGTGCATGTATCTGTAAAAGGTAAGGGCTCACAGTAAAGCAAAAAATTATTCTAAAATTTGCTGCATATTAAATAGATGCATACATACAGATAGATAGATGTATCCCACACAGTAGTATTTTTCTTACCTAACAGATTTCAGCAGAGCAGCATGATAGTATTTCAGGAAATAACTCAAGAGAAAGAAAGAATAAAAAAAAGGATAAGGTTTTGATTCACCCAAAAGTAACACAAAAATACATAGATTGTTCTTCTAATGGGTTAAAATATGCAAAAGCACTAGATTTTATAACAGGTCTGTGAATTTAAGCATATGTTTCTCAAAGCTGATGTGCTTGAAGCAAACATAGAAGACATTCAATTCTCATAAGTTACCTGATTTTCTCATGAGAACCTAACTCTTCAAACCTTCAAGTTATGCCAGCAAAGAGGGAACAATCTAAATCCAGTATTCAAGTGTCAAGCCCTAAAATTCTGTGATGTAAAAACCTATATCCCAGCTACTGCCCACAAGTAGGGCAGATAAAAGAGGCTACAACTTCTCCTCCAAATCAATGAAGCAGTAAATAAGCAACACCATTCTTATCCATACTCCCAATGCCAAATTTTCACTTCAGAATTTGAAACTGTGCAAGATATCCCACTAAGCCCACCAGTGTGATGAAACAAACATGCCCCTCTCTCTCCAGCTCTCTGAGTGCTGCCTGCCTAATGCCATTTCCTGCAAACTTCTGCAGTAGTCCAGGCAGGAAGCAATGGTAGATCAGTGTGCCAGCTGTGGCAATTTCTACATTTATAATGAAAAGCAAAGCTGGCATGAGCTGAGATGAGGAAGGGCACCGGTGGAAGAGGTTGATAAAGGTCAGAAATAACTATTTGTTAACTGCAAAGTGATTGAGCCCACAGCAGTCAAGATAGACCGAACAGTGACCTATCTGCATAGATGTTTAAAAGATGACAGTGAAGGAAGGACAGAGAAAATTCTATAAATGATGGAGAATGTTTAAAAGAACCCAAAGGAAAACAAAACCACCTATAGGTAGTATTCCTCCACTACCCCCCAAAGAGGCATACCCTTGAATGTCTATTAAGAACATAATTCCCTGCAACCTAATCCCAGTTTACTTAATCAGAGTATTGATGGAAGAGGCCTAGGAAGGTAGTGTGCCCATCCTGCTCCACACGAACATTTACAAGAGAGTTCTGGAAACACTACATTTTGCATAGGACTGACAGGACAGTGGGTAACCAGGGCAGGGAGCCGATGAATAAGAGAGGCTACAATTGACGAGCTTTTCATGGGTATAAAAAAATAACTTTATGGATAATGCAGAAGACAGAGAATCCAAGAGAGAACAGATGTTGATGGGTCAGTTAGTTCACTCCAATAACCAAAAATAAACTTCCATATTATCCCCAAACAGGTTAATCTATGGTTTTCCTGATAAAATAATCTGAGAGAAAAAAAAGTTGATTTTTTTTTTTTGACAACTGAAAAATACAAAATCTTAGGGAAGTGAAAAGAGTGGGAAGTGACAAATGTATGACAAGCTCTGAAAGATATTCTAACAGTATATTAAAGTAGTCATCAGGGAAATCAAAACTATAATGCAACACCACTGTTATCCCATGGAAATGACTAACATTAAAAAAAAAAGGCACAAAATAGCCACAGTTGGCAACAATGTGAAAGAATCTCATACTTTGTTGGCGATGTGTAAATTGGTACTATCATTTTAGAAAACCATTTGGCAAATCCCTGAAACCAGTAAGTCACAATCCCAGGATGTGAGTTGAACATTTATCCACCAGAAGTCACACGGGGGGGTCTGTAAAGAGCAGCACAACTCATAGCAGTCCCAGGCTGGAAATGACACTGGTATCTACCACAATGGAAACAAACAAGAAATGCCACGCAATAATGTGAACCAAGAAAATGTGACAGCACAGACATATCTTGCAAGGCCGCTAGTGTAAAGAAGCCAGGTAGCAAAGCATGACTTACTGATTCTACTCAGAGAAAGTTCAAAACCATATAAAACCAATGTGCGTAGGCTACTACTCACACTGTGCACAGGGCCGTGGGGGGCAGCAAAGACTGGAAGAGAGCAAGAGAGAGAGTTTGGGGGTGGTCTAATTCTTGGTCCAAGAGCTGACTACACTGTCACATCTGTGAAAACTCATTCAGATATAACTTATAATTCGTGCACTTTTCTGACTATATAATTATTTATATACAATTATAGGATCATATCTTCAATTATGTAAGTGAAAGAGCAAAGCAAGAAAATATTTAGATGTGTTGCTTCTTTTAGCATCTACCTCTCCAAGCAGTGTAAGACTCTCCACATAAACAGCTGAGCTCTGTGTCTGCATCACCTCAGGAGAGGCTTGCAGTTCGTTGATGGCTCTCTAAAGTATACTCCATCTTCCCAGCATTTGTAGAATCTGTCTGATGATATCACTTGAAATGTCTTTAGCTGGGTGCAGTGGTGCGTGTCTTTAATCCCAGCCTTGGGAGGCTGAGACCAGGAATCGCTTGAGTCCACGGGTTCGAGACTTCTTGGGGCAACATAATGAGACCTAGTCTCAAAAAATTAGCTGGGCACGGTGGCAGGATACCTGGAGGCTGAGGATGGGGGTTGCTTGAGTCCATGGAGTCTGGACTACCCCGGGCAACATAGCAAGACTTAGTCTCAAAAAAAAAAAAAAAAAATCTTCCACTACAGATAATTTCTGAAAATTAAGACAGATGATGGTTTTATTTGTCCTGTATGTTCATATTTATGATTTTTTATCTGTAACTCCAAAATGTATTCGGTATGTTTGTTTTGAGGGAGAGGCAGTCTGGTGAAAAGGCTATTTTGTATTTGCACTAGTGAGCACACATTCCTGAATAAATAGCCACACTACCTTAAATGCTACTGTACCTTTAAAAAAATTGTGTCAGGTGCCTTCCCTAAATATCTGCATTAAACAAGGTTATTTAAGGTTAATGTGTCTTCTTTGCACAGTGCTCTACTGTTACAAATAAAGCAGACAGTAAAGCATCCAGCAATAGCAGGGGCTTTGGACTGATGCCAGTGCAATCAGACCTCATCTTTTCTAAGGGGTGATTTTGCAAGATGAAAGAAACCTTAACTTATAATATGCAAGCATGCATAGGAGGAGAGAAATAGAAATAATATATTCTTTATTGACAGATGAGAAATAGAAATAAAATATATTTAGGAAAGCTTCCAATTACACAGTGAATGGATGTGAATGCAATGATGGAACAAGTATTTTAAACACTAAGGTTATTGGCAGCTAGAAGTCAAGGCTGGGAAGGTCTAAGGTCTTCTCTGAGATAAATTATGCCAGTCCACCTTACACATCTACTTCTTAAGTCTACCTAGTAGTTTTGTGTCATCACCACCAAACTGTTTACATATAGTTACCACTGAGGGAATTTGAAAAAACATTATACTATGGGTACAAAGTCCCCAAGATGTCAAAAACCTAACATATCTGTTTGATTGGAATTATTAGTGGTAGCTTGTATTTTCTTTCAATTCAGGATATTTTAAGCTCTCATGAGATAAAATTATAGCTGCATTAATTTTTTTTTCTTCCTCATGGCTGCTGCAGAAAACAAAATTTCTCCTGGTGGCTTCTTAAGAATAGGTGGCTCCAGGTAGGAGTATCTTTTACGCTGTTCAACTGGGATAGGAAGGAAAATACATTTTAATCACTAATGGCCATAGAACAGAAAGTCCTTAAGATGAGAATGCTAAAACCCTCAGATGTCCAATAAAAGTTATCTTTTCTCTATCCTTATTTAAGAAGGGCATACTAGCTATCAAGATGTATGAGTTCTAAGGTTATAGTGGGAGAATTCTGATGATGTGATGTGAGAATATAGTTTCCAGAAATTTTATTCTAGTGAGGATATAGCAAGATGCTTTCTAAACACTGACTTTTTATTTTGTAAACCATCAACACACATGTGATATCTACAGACAAGATAAGCATCTGCCACCGCTCCGGTGTCAGAGGTAGAATTTCCCATTTAGTCTGGATGTGAATCATCTATTTTCCCAGAGTGTCAAGCATGGCCCTATACATAGCATTATTATAAGAATTTACACACAGACTTGTCACTCCTATTACATTGCAGAGTTATTTATGAGGGACTTGATCTCTTTACAAAACTGTTCAATAAGTCTTAAGACTGGTACAGACATCGATACATGACTGACTCTCAGGTGGCACATGATGGTAATGATCTACTAAGTACCTCTGGCCCAGGTACAATCAAAGCACATAGGGAACCAGCTCAGGCACCAATCAGGGCACTAGGAACATACTGACACCAATGAATCTCGGCCTCTGACTGAGAAGCATCTCTGACCCCAGGCACAGCCACCAGTACCTTGGGAATTGGCATAGGCTGCAGTGAGGACCTTTCAGGGACCTTCCTGCCCTGAGAAGTACCTCAAAAACCAAGACACCCTGGCCAGCAACTGGAGAAGTGACTCAGACCCCAACTCTGCAGGGCCATACTCAACACCAGTGACCCTCAGTTACTGAGAAGCACCCCTGTCCCAGCACAACTACCATCACTTCAGGGAACATGTAAAGCTCTGGTCAGAGCTATGCAGGGCCATACCTGACACCAGCGATTCTCAGCTACCACAGGCATACCCACCAGTACTGTGGGAAATGTCACAGGCCACAGCCTGGTCACACTGGGCCTCAACAGGAAACATAAATGACCCCCACCAAGTCACGAAGGAGCACTACAGCCCAGTGTGGTGGGGACAAAAAACATCTCTTGCAGAGCCCAAACCCACAATAATTAGGTCCTGAGAGCAGTAGAGGCATGGAATAACAAATGAATGGTCACAAGAGTCGTAAGGAGATTACATACCAAAGAAAACGAACCAATCTTCAGAACCCAATCACAACAATCACTTGGAAGTTCCAGTCCTCCTATCAGACACAGAATTTAAACATCTTATGATTTAAAAAAGAAACTTTTTTTGAGGGAATCAGAGAACACTCAGAAAAAGCAGATCAAATATATACAGCAAAATACAGAAAAACGAATGTGCTGAGAAACAAAATCAATGATCAGAAGATCAAAAATGATACTTTAAAGAGGAAATAAAGGAGCAGGAGAAAGAAAAAAGTTTGAGGATTAAAAAGTATTACAGAAAGCTACAGAAATGGAATAAACTAAATGGAAGAGTAAGTCAGTGAACTTGAAGATGAGTTTACAAAGAAAGAAAAGTGAAAGTAGAAGAAAATGAAGACAAGTTTGACAGTTATGTGACACTATGAGGAAAGGCAATATAAGAAAAAGGGCACCCAAAAGAAAAAAAAAGAACAGAAAACATATTTAAAGAAATAATAGAATAAAACTTTCCAAGCATGTAAAAAGGAAGTAAGTACACAAATCCAGAAAGCTAAATGAACAACAGGGTACCTAAACAAAATGAGGCCAACACCAAGACAGATAGTAGTGAAACTTCCATAAGTTCAAAGTCAGCAAAGGGGAAGAAGAAATAAACCACAATGGAACCCAAAAGACTAAGATCACACTTGTCAGAAGAAACACTAGGAGACCAGGGATGGGAAAGAGTCAGATACACAACAGTGATCTTAGACAAAGTAGTGTCCATAAAACAAAGGTGTGTCCATAAAACACATCCAGGGAAAGATCCATTTGTAAGGCAACTAGGGAACAAAAAACAATGATCGAGGAAATTTCTCAACAATCTGGTATTTGCCAACTGCCTGACACACTAGGGAACAAGAAATCCCACAGTATATAATCATAAGTCAGATGGAGCTAGAACAGGTTTCCTCTCTTGGGTTCCCTCCTGGTACGAGGAGTTTCTTTCTTTTGCTTCAATAAATCCACACTTTGCTTGCTACTATGCTGGTGTGGCAGCCATTACTCTTCAACCATCATACACACCCAGACCCACAGATGCTGGTTCTTCTACCAGTTGCAGGCAAGAAGAAAATGGAAAGATGTGGTCTGAAAATTAAAGATAAAAGCTGCCGAAAAGGATACTATCCAACATGGTTCTCATTTAGATATGAGGGAGAAAGGAATGCCTTCCCAACCAACAGAAAAACAAAGTGGTCTGTGAATACTACACTATCCCTCCAAGAAATATTGAAAGGAACTCATTATCAACGTCAACTAACGTCAACAAAAAAGATCTGAAAAAGAAAGTAATACAAAAAACTGAAGACAAAATGATAGTAACACACTTTCCTTATCAATAATCATTCTAAATGTTAATGGACTGAACTCACCAACTAAAAGACACAGAGTATCTGGTTGGATTAGGAAACAGACTTAACTGCTGTATCCAGAGGAAAAACCTGAGTTCTAAACATAAACACAGGCTCAGGATAAAAAGTTGAAAACTATACCACAAACAAAAGAGAACCTAAACAAGGCAGGGATAGGCATACATACACCATGCAAAATACATTTCCATTTAAAAAGGCAACAAGAGAATGAGATGGACAGTGCAAGTTGATTATAGGAACAATATATCAAAAGGATATAAAACTCATCAACATACACTCACCAAACAAAGGGGTACCAAATTACAGTAGGTGACTACTCTCAATATTCAGAAGACACTAATAAAAACACATTGTGATAAGAGATTTCAACTGTCACCAATGGACAGATCAACAGGACAAAAATGAATGGAAACATAATAGCTTTAAACAAAGGTTTAGACCATATGAACCAACTAGATATCTATATGACCACGCACTCCCCCAAAATAGACAGTTTACATACTGGGTCACAAAAATTAAAATAAAATAAAATAAAATAAAATGAAGCTTAAAATCACACCATAGTCTTCTCTGACTATAATGGTATCAAACTAGAAATCAACTACAAAAAGAAAACAGGGAAACCCTCAAACACACTACTGAAAGAGCAATGGGTTAACAAAGAAATCAAAGAATAAATTTAAAAAATAACTAGACAAATGACAATGAGGTCAGAATTTTGTAGAACTTTGGGGAGTACAGGAGACTAAGTACTAAGTGGGAAGTTTATAGTAGTATAGGACTAAATCAAGAAAGAAGGAGCCCAAATAAACAACTCTATTTCTAGTCTGAAAAACTAGAAAAAGGGAAAGAAAACAAAAAATAAAATTCTAAAACTAGTAGGCAGAAAGAAATTATGATAAAAATGTACAGACAAATTAAATACAAATCAAAAGACATTTCAAAAGATCAATGATACAAAAAGCTCATTCCATGAAAAAAAAAAAAAAGACAAGCCTCTAGCTAGCGTCACTGAAAATCAAAACAAGACAAAACAAACAAATAAATAGGGAGATAATTCAAATAGGACCAAAAATGAAAGAGAAGTTACAACACCACAAATTTAGAGACTATTAAGAGATTATTATGAATATTCACATGCAAGCAAGTTCAACATGTTATATGAGATGGACAGATTCTTAGAATTTTACAATTATTCAAGACTGAATAAGGAAGAAATACAAAGCCTTGAATAAACCAATAACAAGGAAGAAAACTGGAACTAATCAAAATTCTTCCAGGAAACAAAGTCCAGGGGCAGATGGCTTCACAAGCAAGTGCTACCAAACTTTCAGAGACGAATTAAATCCTACCATATTTAGACTTTTAAAAAATTCAGAAAGAATACTTTCAAATACATTTTATGAAACCAACACTGTTAACTGCAAACCAAACAAAGATAACACAAAGAAAACTACAGACAAATATCCTTCACAAACCCAGATGCAAATATATTCAATAAAATCTTAGCACACCCAACAAGGCATGAAAAGAATTATACATCATAACCAAGCAGGATTTAGAGCAGGAACACAAACATTTTTGGAAGTTTCAACATTAAAAATCAATTAAGGCAATTCACCATACAAACAAAGAAAAAGAAATCCTATCATAGATGCTTAGAAAAGCATTTGATAAGCTTCAACATCCACTTATGATGAAAACTCTTGAAATAGTGGGGATACATGGAACATATCTTAACATAATGAAAGTCGTAAAATGTGGGAGCTGCCTCAGAGACGAGGAACTTGTAATTTAGCCTCTTACAAGTTGAGCTCTCTGCCCCTCGCAGGAGGAACAAATTGGGAGCTGACCTGAATAAGCAGGGGACCCCAGGGGCGTAGCTCCCCCAGACCCCAGGTGTAGGAGTGCTAAAGTCATGAACTGCATCATAATTAAGAAAGATTTGGGAGCCCAGTCGTCAGATTCTTTTATTTTAATTGTAAAAGACAATTCACTGTGAAGGAATCACTGGAGCGTCAACAATGAGCTGGAGGCAAGGAAAACTTGATAAACTAGATAAGCTTTACAGTCAAGGAATAATCTTGGTGACCTGTAACCAACTTAGCTGTCATGATTCCCAAGAAGATGATTGCTTAGGAATGTTTAGTAGTATCTAATGATAATCTATTTTCCATTTAGATATTGATTTCTGTCTTCCATTGAGATATTGCCCTCACATGCTCATGAAATGTTTCTCCTCATGGAATGTTGAAGTAATTCTTTTAAACACTATAAATGCTGACTGAAATCTCGAATACATCAGCGGATTCCACTGCTCACTGAGTGTGTGTGTCTGTTCACCAACTGCTGGCCCTGAAGTCTTTCCTGCCCAGCTGAACTCTGGTCTTCCGCGGCCTGTGCCCTTGCCTGGCCGGTCCGCGGCAGTAAAACCCCTTAGTAAATATTATCTCAATGGTGAAAAACTGAAAGCCTTTACACTAAGGTCTGGTACAAAACAAGGATATACACTCTTACCACTGCTATACAACATAGTGCCAGAAGTCCAAGCTAGAGCAATTAGACAAGAGAAAGCTATAAAAGGAATCCAAATTGGGAAAGAAGTAAAGCTATCATTATTGGAAATTGATATGATAATATATAGAGAGAACCCTGGAGACTTCATAAAAAAACTAATTAGAACAAAGAACCACTTCAGAATAGTGGCAAGGGACTAAATCAACGTACAAAAACAGGCTGCTTTCCCATATACAAATGATGACCTATAGGAAAAAATTAAGGCATTCATTTACAATTTCACCAAAAAAAAAATATCTTGGAATAAACTTATCAAAGGACCTATACAAGGAAAACTATGAAACATTGTGAAAAGAAAATAGATGACACAAAGAAATGCAAATATATCCCCTGTTCATGCTTGGAAGAATTAAAGGTATAATCATCCTATCCAAAGCAGTTCACAGATACAATGCAGGCACAATGAAAATCTCAATGACATTATTCAAAGAAATAGAACAACTAATGCTGATATTCAGATGGGACCAAAAAAGACCTTCAATAGCCAAAGCTCTTCTGACCAAAAGGGGATAAATGTGGGAATTGCACTTTCAGATTTCAAACTATTATAAAGCTGCAACGGTACAATCTAAATAGGGGGGTTCCAAGTTGCCTGTCCCACTTGAGGAAGGGTGGAGCTGAGCAGCAAAAGGGAAGCAAAAGGGGACTTGGGAGAGAAGACTGGAGGGGGCACATGGAGCAGAGAGAAATACAAAGAAGTCACAGTTGCTTCTCGGTCTGGACTTGCACCAGGGACTTGGGAGAAGACACTTGGAAGAGATGTGAGAGACTAGCAGGGAGGCTGAAAATGGCAGCCTTTCTTTGGACTTGAACTTCTATCTTGCTCTCTCCTTGCAAACTTGGCTGGCTCTTCGGCCCTTTCCTTTGGTGCCCTGCCATAGATGTCTTGTACTTGTGGCAAGCTTTTGGGAGCCAGTGGCCCCACTCTGGGCCAACCATATTTGGCTGGATATTTACTGATGATGGGATGGGTTTTACCAGAAACTGATATTCTTCTGTCTCTATTGCACAGTACATCTATTAAAGTTCTTTTTCTAGGTCTTAGACATTAAGAGCATATTTTATATATCTGCACTGGAAGCAGAACCTATTTAGAATATGTAAAGCTTGGAGGTCCTAAGGTAGTCCTGAGACTGTGTGCTAACAAAGCCATAAAAATTAGAACAGCATGGTACTACCATGAAATAAGACACAAAGACCAATGATAAAGAATTTTGAGTCCAGAAATAAAATCACACCATCTATGCACAACTAATCTATGACAAAGGTACAAAGACTAGTTGAAACACAGTCTCTTCAATAAATGGTACTGGAAAACTGGACTGCCACATGCAAAAGACTGAAACTAGACCATTATTTTACACCATACATGAAAAGCAATTCAAAATGGATAAAATACTTGGACATTAAGTCATCAAAGCAGAAAAATCACCAAAAAGAATAAAGGCAAACACTACATGGCATAAACTTCAGAAATATCTTTGTGGACCTGACCCCAGATTCAAGGAAAACAAAGGAGAAAATAAACAACTGGGATTATATCAAATTAAACTGTTTCTGTACAATGTAAGGGATAGTCTCCGAAATGAAGAGACACCTTACTAAATAGGAGAAAATATTTGCATATCTGACAAGCGACTACTGATACTAACATCTATAAAAAACTCAACTCATACAACAACAAAACAGCCCAATCAAAAAATAGGAAGCAAAGATAACTACACACTTCTCTAAAGACAACATATAGATGGCCAAAAGGCATATGAAAAATGTTCAACATCATTTCTCAGGGAAATGAAAATCAAAACTACAATGAGTTTCCACCTCACATCTGTGAGAATGGCCCATATTAAAGCAGTGTGGAAATTCTTCGAAAGATTGAAAATGGATGGTCCATTGCTGGAATCTACCAACAATTCCACTCGTAGGTATCTCCCCAAAGAATACCTGCACTCTTATTTTTTACTTGCAGCACTACTTTTAATGATCAACATATGGAAACACCAACTGCCCAAAAACAGACAAATGGATCAACACGGTGGAATATAGATACACAATAGAATATATCTCAGCAATCAAAATAGATAAACTCATGCCATTTGAAGCAGCATGGCTAGAGCTGGGAGGGTTTATGTAAAGCACAATAAGCTAGAGGAAGAAAGACAGTCTCACTTACATGTGGAATACAGAGAAACCAAACAATGGGCCAGGCAAAGGCATTAACACCAACCTTAAAACTGATCATAAGTCTGAAGCATCCAGGAGGAGAGCTGGAGAAAGAAGGGGGTGAGAATTGGGGCTGGGGAGCACACAAATGAAGCAATGAAGTACGGTGTAAGACTGAGGATACTTTGTGTGAGAGGTATGGTGAGTGCAGATGAGTAGGGAAATTTCACACTGTCAGAAAATTAACAGGGATATAAACAATGGTACCTCACTAAAAAATAAAGTAATGTACTATTCGTATCAGTTTTTTCATAAAATTTATAAAGAAAAACATCATCTGACAAGATAAATTTCCAATAGTCCAATTTTCTCTTTAATACTTTATACCAGTACAAACACAGGACTTCATTAGCAACATCTATATTTTCTCTCTAAATGGTAGAGAGAATATATTCATAGCATTTGAATTTTCAAAGTGCATGAGGAATTTTGAAAGCACAGCCAGGTCAACAAGCATTCCTGGGTATAGAACAGGGCATGTCTAGGTGCTGAAAGAATAATAAATCATCTTTGGTGATATCTGGATTCTAATTGGAGTTTGAATCCCAACTTTTCTTTCCAGTCTATCTCATAGTTAGAATCCACTGAAAATAACATAAAGAGGACTGAGACAGATTAGCTTGGAAGAAAAGGAGAGAGACAGGAAAAAGTGACAGACTGCAAAAAAAAAAAAACCCAGGCAGAAACATATGGGGCCAAAGATAATTTAATGAGGATTGCTCCAGTAAATTGGGGGAAATAACACTGGTTGGAGCCAAGATTCCTGAGCTACACTAGTTGCCTGACACTAAGCAGTTCTGTGCTCCCAATTAAGAGATTTCACCTTTCTGTTCCCTCAGCAATAAACTGACATAGTTGGACAGCTGAGTTACCATGGTCTTTCCAATGTTAAACTTCTAAATGAGAATGTTTACAATAAAGAAGAAAAGTGGCAGTGGTAATCTATAGGTCACTTCAAATTGGCTTTGAGTATTTTCACTGACTTACATTTGAGTAAAAGAAGATTCAGCTTATTAGAATTCTGGGGAAGTTTATGATTTTTTCCAGGAAAAAAAAAAAAGCTTTTGAATAAGAATGCCATTTTGGGTCCACTCCAAAATGACCCATAATTTTCAATAACTTCAAAACTAATATAGGACCTGAGACCATATGACACACTTTAGGGGCCCTAGAGAGATGCTCTCCTTTTCTATGGTTATAGTTGTGAAAAAAGAGATACGGATACATGATTCTTTCCTGGTATTGAGCAGACTGTAAAAGCAGTAAGGTACACATGAACACCACTGCAACTCTCATCACACACGGGTCTAGGGAGGGTCTCTACTTATAGCTTCCCCACTGTTCTCCGAATAACGCCCTCCTACGAGAATATAGGTGAATAGCCTGGACACAGAGAGGCAGCACGCTCCCCAGCAGGGGAAGGAATTTCTGCACTTCTACTTACACACATCTTCAGGTGACGCCTTCTGGTGGAAGGGGTCGGAGCTAGAAGTCAAGAGATTGAATTTAAATGTTCCACCCGAGGACTGTGCATACAATGTTATATGCACCCTCACCGACTTATTCTAAGACCTCCTCCACCTCTAAAATTTGGTCATTCTTTGATGTAGCTCAGAAAAGTCAGAACTGTGGAAAGATCTGGAAAAAATGTTTAAGATTTAAGAGTGTATTAGTGATGCTCTCTAATGATGTTCACAAAGAATGCTGATCTGACTAGAACTGAAGGACCCAGCAGGGTTATAAAGGAAGAAAGGAGGAGGAAAGGCAACATCTTTTAAAGAGAAGAGCTCAGGCTCTGAATCTGAAAATGAGTAGAATAATTTTGAAGCTTCATGTAATCGGGAGGTACGTGAAAACAGGAAGTTCAGACACAGAATCATCTCACTAGGTCCAGATTAAACTAATTCATCATTTTTAGTGATTTGGATATAGGTAGCTGGTGTTTACCTTTATAATACAGATTGATTTTTCAAACTATATATAAAAACTATACCTATTGCTCCTAAAAAAGATTCATTAGCATACTAGACATGTCACTATCTCTGATTTCTGTTTTTTTCCCATTGACAAACTGCAAATCAGAATTTTCTCAGGAAAAACAGTTGTTTCACTAAAGATCTCCATTCCATTCTTTATCACCTTGCACATAAATGTGTCAGTAAGAGGTTAAGCTTCAGACAAGTATTCATATATGCTGGGGCAAAATGTCCTTTTTCAAGTTTGGTAACGATTATAATAAACCAACCTTTTATAGGATTTTTTCAATTTATATAGTTTTTACATCCAATTCACTTGTAACTTGCGGTAAATCAGGGACTAATTAGAAATAACTCCTATCTATTCATTAGATGACTGAGAGAGACCTCTCTTTAGCTTTTAGTTTGTCCTATACATTCTGTATTTTTAAATTCATTTAAGAAACATGAAACTTTTTGGTGATGTTACTATGATCTTGTTCTTTCTGAGTTTCTAAAGAGTTTCCTCATAAGAAAAGGAATCTACACATTATGGTAATTTTGTTTCTTTCAAGTGACCACAAGAAAGAAGACTGAGATTTTAAAATTTATCTTAAAATTATTTATATAACATAGACCACAATAAAACTATACTAATACTTACACAGAAAAAAGTAAGGATTTTCTGTAGTTACTGATGAATATGATTATCATAGTAGAATTAAGAACAGCTTTATTCATATAAATATGAATATATGAACTAATTTCATATTTAGTTCTTTCATCTTTGCTTTAGAATCTTGAGACACACAAGATGATTTTTTTGGCATTTTAAAAAACTTGCTTGAGTATTATTTTATAATAAAGATAATTTTGTGGCTACTGTATTAGTTACTCAACAACTAAATACAAACTGTAAGGACTAGAAATCTATCCCTTCAATAGCACAAACTTGCGAATTAACAATTTTAGCCATTGGTCCATAGCAACAAAACCAGGAATAATCTGCTAGATAAATATTGTATGTATTTAAACTATATGTAGGCAACAAAAGTTAGAACTAAATAATTGCTAACTTTTCTTCTGACACTCCTACATGTGTACACACACACACACACACACACACACACACACACACACACCATATCAACAAACAAATCTCTTCTGAGTTAAAAGTAGTTACCTATGTCCTGAAAGAACGTAGTAAATCGCTCCCTTGCTAAATGCACCGAGGAATACACCACCACCATGTGAGACATTTTAAAGAATGGGGGTTTCATAAATTCCTGTATGGCAAAAAGGACAATTCTGTATAAAGAATATGTAAAAGAAACATAATATATATTTGAGGTACAGAAGACGTGTTTCTACCATCTCATCTTCAGAGTTTGATGATTGTGAAGAGAATTACAGATGAAATTAAACAAGAACATATTAATATTTTCCAGTCTAATGTTTCAATATATAAAAATAATTTATTGTTTCTTAATGTCAGAACTAATAAAGGGGGGTATGGGTCTAATTTATGATTCTGAATTTAAATAAGTGTGTAAAGTATAAACTTTATAAAAGTGATGTTTTTAATGATATCAGTCTCTACAAGGAAGCACAGCTAAACAGCAGTTTGAAAGGTTTATCAGAAGAATAATTTGAAAACAATTTTTCGATTTCCCTTCTTTCTTTTAGAAAAGGAACTTTACAGAGCATCCAATACAAACCCAAATTAATCAAACAATTAAATACAGAGACCAAAAATCACACAGGTAGAGACAGCAATTAGTATTCTATATAACAATGACAACAAAACTCAAAACTCATCAGTATATTCCATTGCCTGCTTATTTCACTCCAGCTTTTCTACTTTAATGTTCATTGTATGAGCAAAATGAAATGATCAAAACAACGGCTTTTCAAAAGTCATATTTAAATATACACTATGATAGAAATAAAAACATCTGTTAAAGACATGTCTTATTATAAATTAAACTTACTTTTCTTAATGGACCTCTTGGAAAGGTGTCATTAGAACTGTGTGTCATCTATTTTCAAATTTAGTGTTACATAAAACTGATGCAATACAGCTAGTTTTCAACTGCAAACGCTTTGTGTAGAAAGATGAAGTTACTAGTTCACCATTAATAAGGCAAATACTTTAATCTGTTTTTCTTAAAGTTGTAATTACAATGAATTAAAACAGTGGGTGTTTACTTTTTTTCGAAATGTCTGCCAACTACAAGGCACAGTATAGAAGCTTTCAGTAAAACCATAACTCAGTAAACACATTACTCCAGAAAGCAAGTGTAGTCCCACTTGAAGAGGCCATGATACAAGTTAGGTGGTTAAGTAACATGCCAAAGGTTATGTAAATATGTAATTACAAAGTCTAAATTTGAACCCGGGTCTATACTCATCCAAAATTTTGGGCAAGTCCATAGTTTCCTCTTTATCTAGAGTGAGTAGTTGCTTAATTCAAGTCTCTGAAGTAAACTTCTATTTCATCAAAAATTCCTAAGTAAATTCAAGAAACACACTTCGAAACCAAACTCACTCTTAAAATTCTTTTAAATAATATAATAATATAAATAATCATACTTGCCTGCTTTTCAACATATGGAAACTATTAGAGAAGGTTTTAAAAATGCAAAGAAAAAATCATTTCTGTGACCTGCCTAGTCCAAGGCACTTGGCTTTATATAATTTGAATGAAAAGTTTATTTTGTGTGACACCTTTTGGATTCAAGATTTAACACTGAATTCTGAGTTAACTTATGTCTCAACATCTTTACATTTAAGATAAATTTTTTACCCTTCTTAGTAAGTGGAGGCTTTCCATCTTTAATCGCTAGGACAATTAAGGAACTATGTTAAATTGCTAAGGACCGGGTTGGATATGGTGGCGTATGCCTGTAAATGGCAGCCTAGGAAGCTGGGGCCAGGATCAGATTTGAGTTCCGCTGGGGGCACGCAGCAAGAACTAGTCTTAAAAAAAAAAAAGCTGGGCAAGGTGGCGCATGCCTGTAATCCCAGCTACCTGGGAAGTTGAGGCTGGAGACTGCTTGAGTCTGTGGTACCCGGGCAACGTGAGCCTGCGGGTTCCACAGGCAAAAATAGTGAGACCCAGTCAATCAATCAATCAATCAATCAATCAATCAATCAATCAATCAATCAATCAATCAATACAAATACATTGCTAAGGACTATTCCGTATTTATGAGTGAATATGAGTGAAGATGAGGAAGTCAAAACGGACTCATACACTGGTCCCTGGCATCCACCACTCACTGCTCAGTCACCCGAGCCAGAGGAGGGGTGATGTCCAGTGGCACTGACTCAAGCTTAATCTAATGTAGCCTTTTAGCTCACATCACCAGTGTTCCTCAACATCCAAGCTTGCCGAGAAGAAACAGGAACTGTGCGGACTTAGGAAGAAATTGCATTTGGAATTTGCAAATGACACTCAAACTCCTTCTATTATTTGTTTCTGGACACAAAGCCGTTGTGAGTCTCACTCGTCTAATCCATCGTGTGCATCAGGGTTTAATTAAATGTGTGGCACATGATGGATACTGAACAAATTTAATCTCAAATTAAAACAAGAAAAATGCCAACTCTTACAGCATTTTCTAGGCCTGGATGTGGACTGAATCCAAGAAACACAGCATTCAGAAGAGAATAACCTCAGGTGAAGGAACTGGGGAACTAACTGTGGGAAGAAGTGCCTGATGGTCAGTGGAAACTGGCTCAAGGGGGAAACAAAGGAACAAACACAAGAGCAGAAGAGAACCACATGGTAATCGGAGTCTCTGGGACATGGCTGATGGATGGCCATTGTTGTTTAATGACCTACAAAAGAATGCTGGTTTCACTGATTTTACTACTGAATGAAGTAAAAAAACATGTGAGGGAGCTGGGAAATGTAAATAATCACATAGATGCTGTGGCACTTACTTTAATTAAAAAAATTCCTTACTCAGAATGTTTCATTAACTTTGAGTAACTACAGGGACGGTTGCATCTACATCATACAAACCTTCCCAACCTTTTTCTCCTTTAAGGTTGAGATGCACCTGGCTGATTTCCACTATTGAAAATGGACTCTAGATATTCCACAGGCAAAATTTACTGGTATTTGTCTACCATGAAACTCAACCTGGGAAAGCTGTGCTGATCATCTTAGGAAAGCAAGGTGGCTAGAGGCCTAGTTATTTGCTCCAGCCCTGCCCTGCTGGAGAAAGACTGGACATCCTTGTCAAGGTGACATGTTTTATGGATTCTGCTTAACAAAGTATCTCTGTCTAGGTACCTGGTGACAGACCATCCAACCTGGTGAGAAATGATGGGAGTTTTGCATGACAATATGGTGGTCTACCATGGGGGTGTTGGTCAGACCCATGGGGGTGAAATAATTCACCAGATACAGAGTGAGAGAGAGGAAAGGCAGGTTTACTGAATATCCTACAAGGGAGCAGAGAGTGAGATGGGAGAGGTCACCTGTCCCATCTGGTTTGGGGATCTCCTCTGTAACCTACTTTCACCAGCTTCTTCATGATTAGGAGGTGTTGGTCTCTGCTAGCTGTGACCTGCTGGGGCATCAGGTTTCGATCAGCCTTTCTCTCCACAGGAGGTATCCTGCAGATTCCATGGGCAATGTTTCTGCATTCTTCAGAATTCTAGGTGGGTCCCTATATTCATCTGGATGCAGGGCCTGATTCCCAAGGCAACTAAAATGGTTTTCTTTTCTTACCTATTTTTTATCTCCCTGCATTGTTCAGTTGAGCAGAGTGCAAGAGATCCAGTTTTAACCCTACTAAAATGATACCACAATAGGGAAGAAAACAGTTTGCCATAGAATACCTAGCACCCTAACATATTTATTCATGTACACTTTATAACAACAGTTTAAGGAAGACATAATTCTTTTTTAATTAGGTTCATAATGATACAACTACTTATTTAAGGACATGAAAGTAAAATTTGGCAGATGTAGGCTATCAATCTAATTTCAAAACCAACTATAATGTATTAAACAGAAACATAAAGTTCAAAAGAAAATCTAAGATACTAGATTATTAAAGATAAGTTGTCAAAACACAGGCAAGTCTCTGAAAGATGTCAGAATGTTTCACAAATAGCTAAACTAAGAATAACATGTCCTTAAGTTACTCAGACAGAAAATTTCTTTTCAGAGTCTTATTTATTGCTATTGTATGTAATTCTAACAAGCTTGTTTGCTGGACTTTCAAAAACAGATGAAGTTGAGTTTAAGGACAGAATGAGCAGAGTAAGATGCACATAATAACAGTAAAAAAAGTATAAAAATAAAGTTCTTAAAATGCTCTATATATGATGACCACATAAAACAAAATATGTATTTTTAGGGTGACATAGGGTGGGAACCGGCGGGGGGGTGGCGAACCCTGGGGATTACAAAATGTGAAATTTAGATATAAATAATTTAATTAATTAAAAATATATTTTAATCATTACAACAAGGTGACTTTTTTTAAATTTGTAACTAAATTATTTACCATTTCCACTTAGGCAGAGCAACTTCTGTGACTATGTTCAAAAATTATTTTCTTTCCTTACTCTAATCCATGAAGAGGCCATTCTACATAGCACAGTCTCCTCCAGTGTTCACATTGCCCCTAGTCCCGCGATTCTCTTTCCATGATTTTACTTGTACTCATTGCCCCTCCTTGCTTATTAAAGGTCCTGCAATTCTCTCTCCATTATTTTACTTGTACTCATTGGGCTACACCACATTGCCCTTCCTTGTTAGAGGACTATTTGCAGGTAGAAAGCATGCTTCTCTGTTTGTAACCTCAGAGTGTTTAGCATAGTGTCTTCTATGTACGTTAAACTCAGCACATGTTTCTTTAATAAGATTACTCAAGTCTACTTGAGTACTCAAGTAAAACACAGTGCTACATACAGAAGCAGTTCTCTATTAAGTGATTAGAGTAAAATTTCTAGAGAAACAAACTTACTCATCTATTGAGTAACTGTCTCTACCACTCAATTTCAGGTATTGTTCTAAACTCAAAGACTCAAATAGTGGAGGAAATACAAGTTTTCTAATTTTGAGGTTTTACAAAACAGACACAAAGATAGACAACAAACAAAGAATCATAACAATAGATTTCAGTTAGCCGTCAGTAGAAATAAGAAAATAATTTGGAATGGGACAGAAAATGCTTGGGTGTAAAAATTATTTTTCTGCTCATGGCAAAGAAAAGATGTACGCATGGTTTCCATAGATAAAGCTTAGATTTCTATAGACTTATCAAGGTAGAAATACAAAATAACAAATACAGATGGAACACCTTCATTGAAGGTGACCAACGAAAGAAACCCCATGAGATTGCCGGGCATGATGTCAGGCGTCTGTAATCCCGGCTACCTGGGAGGCTGAGGCTAGCAAGGGATGACTTGAGTTCACAGGTATGAGACTACCCCGGGCAACATAGTGAGACTTAGTCTCTTTAAAAAAAAAAAAAGAAAGAAAGAAAGAAAAGAAAACAAACCCATGAGAGGCAAGAGTGCTGTAGTGACCAGTCTTTCAGACAGATTCTTGTGACCACCTCCTGGTACTTACACCTTGTATTCTCCCCTCCCACCCTCTACCAGAACAGCCTGCGTTACTGACATCAGACATAACAAGTGATGCTCTCTCACTCCAAAAACCAAGCAATAAAGACTGTGGTTTAAGCTGAGTTCAACTGCCTTCTCCATGGGAAGTCTGCTGCCAGGTTGCCAGGACAATATACGGAGGGGCATTTCCTAGTGAGAAGTTGAATTATCCGGCTGGAAGTGAGGAACAGAGTCCTGCCAACAAGCCTAGGTAGGCATTCCAAAGAGGGTCCTCCCCAGCTGACTCAACTGCAGCACCCAACCGCAAGCTCACAGGCTCAGCAGAAACCCTGAGCCGTGGCATGCTGCTAAGAATCCACAACCTTCAAGAACCTGTGTGAAATGGTGAATGTTTACAAGTTTAAGGCCATGAGCATGGTGTGTCACTCACACAGCTTAAAAGTTCCATGTGGCTGCAATCCTGTTAGTAAAGTACAACTAAATGTTAAGAGAACTTTGCCCTAAAAGAAACAAAGGAAATAACATGGTTTAATTTATATATTATAAAAACTAATCACTGCGAACTTCTGGGCTAATATGTGGGAGCTAAGAATAGAAGTCAGAAAACTAGGTGCAAGCTTACTGCAATTAGTCCAGTAAAGAGATGGTAAGTCAGACTAGGAAGTTAAAAATAGAATATTACAGATCAATGCAATTTAGGATATGCATTTTCAAAGTCAGTTGAAACAACTATATGGAAATCTTAGCTGTAGAGCCTGTACCAGGTCAATGGTTTGTTTTTTTAAGTGACCTGATTAATATCAGAATAGACCTAGAAAGAGAGGAAATTACACAGATTATACTGAGACATGATGCAAGACTCAAAAAAGTTATTTTAGGTTAGTTAAAAATGTGTCCTTTTATAGTCAAAATGCTATGTGGCCTGGAAAGACAGGCTTTCATTTTATGAAAAAAGAAGTCAAGAAAAATGTTCTTTCTGGTATTTGCTGTATGGTACCAAGCAGACTATTAAAAAAAAACATTATGATAAGTAGACATATATGTATATTAATATGATTATATAATGTAATGCATTTATGTTTATAAAAATGCATATGTTTTATGTACATAGAGAGAGAGAAATAAGAGATGAGCAATGCTGAAAATAAATCCAGCTTTTCCTTTCACATCAACATAAGTCAAAAGAAAGTTAATGACAGAGATTTCTTTATTTACAATTTATTTAAGTTAAAGAACAAACATACTGGAAACTGACAAATTAATCACTGGTTTCATAAAGTATTAGAGATTCACTTATGAAAACTTAACAAGAATCTACATGTTTCTACTCAGAAAGTTTTCTGAGTGAGGCATTGTTCACAAAGGTACAGAAATGAACATGTCCTAAAATAACCTGTCTATTCTATTTGCTTTTTCTATTATACACACAAAAAGCATATCAAGACAACTCATAGGAAACATCCATCTCTAAATCAAGGCTATGTTTGGGTACTTGTGGATCAGTCATCAGCTTCTTTTTTCTTAGTAGAGAACTCTTAAAATGAGACTTGAAGAATCAGGATTTAGAAAGTAAAATATAAACAACTGGTGCAAAGATTATCTTAATAAAGATAATCAAGGGTCACACACACAATCTCATATTAAATCAAATGAAATAATAAATATATAACTTGAAATGTGAGGGTATTTTGAGGAAATGCTTAAAATGAAGTAAGTGCTTCCATTACACTAGTGGTGGGACTGTGAACTGGTATAGCCTCTTTGGAAAACAGTATGGAGAGTTCTTAAGAAAACTGAAAATGGAAATACCATATTATCTTCAATCCCACTAATTCAAAGTAATGTATGTACTACCCCACCAGCACTACTCATAACATATACATCTTGTAAACCACCTAATTACCTATAGACAGACAACTGAATAAAGAAGTGGTGCATACATTCAATGGAATACTACTCAGAAGTCATAATAAAGAAGATGAAATCTTTCCTTTAGCATCACTTCGTACAGAATTTAAGGTGATTATGCTAAATTCAGAAAGTGAACAGCAATTACCAAATGATCTCTCTCATCAGTGAAATATAAATAAAACAAATGAACTGACAAATCACAATAAAACAACTCTTACATGCTGTGCAAAATATGGTGTTAACCAGAGGGGAAGGGTTAAGAAGGTGAGCTTTAACATGACAGTGAGCATCAGTGCTGGATGCTAAGTTGTCTGCATATATGGAGGTGTGACGCTATAATCTCAAAATGTATCTCATCATATGAACCAAAGGCAAATAAAAACACACAAAATAGAGATAAATCCTGTAAAAAACAAGACAGACTCAAAAAAACAAGACGGCATCTGTCTCTGAACTGTCCATGCTTTTTTTTTTAAAGTTCTGGACATAAATATTTGCCACAGGTGATAAAACCTTCAAGTAATATTAATGACGTACGTGATCTGTTCTAAGCTCTTTTTATTCATTTAAGTTAGTGATAAAAATAAATTGCTTTATCCTATGTGCTTTTTCTGCTAAAACTAGTGTATTAAGTGCAGAAATACACTGGTAGAGAAGTTTTACTCTCTAACAGAGAGCAGAGACATAACAATGCAATAGAAATTTCATTTATATTGTATCTCTTCACAGTAAAACCTGTTAATTTTATATCCAAGAAAACTGTGGACAGTAGGTATATCAGGAAAAGAAACTTTTCCAATAAAGAACATATGTTACTGCTGTTTGTTTAGAATCTATGCTAAGTGTTTTTTGTTCATTATAAACTAATACCCTTTTTTGAGAAATAAGCAAATGACTAAAATTATGTGCTTTATTGTTAATCTCTTTTGAAAGTCTTTATCAAGTCACTAAAAAGTGACTTTTTAAATAAAAGTTTTTTTAAATTTATATATAAATTTCACAACATTGTAATCCCAGGGATTTACCCCCTCCACCCTCCCCTCCATTCCCCCCCTCCCTTTCCCTCCTGCTCAAAGTTGTGCACTTCAGTTTGGTGCTTAGCTTGTTTTGACTTTTCCTCAAGTCTTTTGTTTATTTTTTTTCAATATATCCCATATATTAGTGAAGCCATTTGGTTTCTGTCTTTTTCTTTCTGACTTGTTTCTGCTAATATGATTTCTTCTAAGTACATCCATGTTGTTATAAAATTGTCAAATTTGTCATTTTTAATTGATGAGTAATATTCCATTGTGTATATATACCACATCTTTTTCATCCAGTCATCTGTCTTGGGACATTTGGGTTGTTTCCATGTCCTTCCAATTATAAATAGTGCTGCAGTAAACACCCAAGCACAGGTGTCCCTTTGTACCCACATTGAGGTCTCTTTTGGGTAGATTCCCAAGAGAGCAATTGCCGGATCAAATGGTAGTTCCATTTTCATTAACTTGAGGGTCCTCCACACAGCTTTTCATAGTGGTTGGACTAGTTTACATTCCCACCAACAGTGTAGTAGTTTTCCTTTCTCTCCACATTCTCGCCAGCAATTCTTATTGCCCAATCTTTGGATGTGGGCCATTCTTACTGGTGTAAGGTGGTATCTCATTGTGGTTTTGATTTGCATTTTCCTTATTGCTAGTGACGTTGAGCAATTTTTCATGTGCCTGTTGGCCATTTGTATTTCCTCTTTGGAGAAGTGTCTTTTTAGTTCTTCTCCCCATTTTTTTGATTGGGCTTTTTGGTTTGCTTTTGTTTAGTTGTGTGAGTTCCTTGTGGATCTTTGTTATTAAACCCTTGTCACTCATGTGGAGGGCAAAAAATTTTTTCCCATTTGGTTAAATAAAAGGCATTTTCTTCGTTGATCTCAAACTGTACCAAATTTAAATTTGTCTGGTAGACATGATCATGGCTCCAATTTCTTCAACCTTCAATGTTGTAATTATTCACCCACAAGGGCCATCTTCCTGTTTACACAAATATTTTATTAATTCATTTTTTTCTAACATAATTTATATGGCAGTTTTTACTGTCGTGAATAGCGCAGTCTTTCCAAACCCTGTCTGTCCATTAAAGATGGGAATGATCATGTAATCTGTCTGGAAAATGGAATGTGGACAGAAATGACAGGAAGACTGTTCCAAGCCAAAGCTTCAGCAGGGTCCTGCATGTTCACACTCACCCTGACCACTGCTGCGAACCACCCTGGGAAGAGCAGTCCTAGGTAGGCTGTAGATTCCACAGCACAGGCCACAGAAAGGCAGCATTTAAGACTGCCTGAAACTGACCAAAAGCCTATTGTCCAAGTCAGTCAGGACCAGCCAAGCTCAGCCAAACCACAGGCAAACTGCAGACCTGGGACCATGAAGGCTACCGTAAGTCAGAGATATTAAAGTTGTTTAAAAAAAAAAAACAAAACAAGCAAAAAAGAAAACTAATAAAGTATCTTTATACAAATACTAATGTAACATTAATCACATCAAACCATAACTTTCTGATTCACCTATACTAAACTAATGGTAATTTTCTTTGGCTATCTTCTGTTTCAGAAAACAGAATCAAATTTATTTTTAATAAATAATTAAAAATTATTATAACCTATATTATATTTATGCTATAATTTAAAATAAATAATTCTAAATTATTTATATTGTTTGAATTTAAAAATAAATTCAAATTTATTTTTAATAATTTATGAAGAGATGTCAAAATATCAGAAACTCATTTTATGTCCAATTTTCAGAAACAGACTGCTAAATATAACAAATGATAGGTAATATGTTGTTATATAATATATATACAGCAGGAAATTATATTTTAAGATCCCCAAATTACAATTTTATAACCACAGGTATTTCTACAATGCATCAAGCAGTCCTCCAAGTGAGCAGAAGTAAAGCTCCTCCCTAACTACCTGGTATACTCTCGAAACACCTGTCTAGGTTTTTTTTTTTTTTTCCTTTAGTCATCTGAGTAGTTTCTTATCAAAATATCACAGGTGTGAATTAACTAGTATACAGAGGGGGAGTCAGTGTGAATTAGTGAAAGTCTTAAAAGATTTCAGGAAGTACAAATTTATTGCTTCTGTATATTAATACTTTTGGGGCCTACTTGAATCACTGATAGAAATCCTTTGCTAATTCTTTGGGTTTTATTTTCATGTTCCTTAGTGATAAAGAAACCTATTTTAAGTGGGGCAGAATTTTGTATACACAGATATTAGTCAATTTGTTCTGTCATAATTTATATGCAAACAAAGCTAATCTAACACACATTTGATTGTAACATTTCAAAAGCAGTAAGACTTTCATGGGCAATTCCAAGAAAATCATTACCTTTTTGCCATTTATATAGAAACAGATATTGATATGGATATGTACATTTATCTACAGCAAACTTGCACTGTGAAGTTTTATTGGGTTAACAAATTGCCGATCATTTGTCACCACAGAAAATTCATTATTAATGACTTAATCCAGCACATCAGAATTTAAAAATCACAAAATGTTTACTGAGAAGGAACTTTAAGACTAGATCAACCACCCACCAATAGGTTACACTTCAGAACAGTCCTCCTGAATGAGTAGTTCCACCTTTCCAATGAAAGGAAGTAAATCCAAACTGGGAGACTATAAACATGTTTCAGGAAATTAATTTAGCAAAAGGCAGTAATTGGACCTGCTGTAAATAAATTCAGTACTTTCAAAATAACCCCTTTACACAATACAGGTGGAAAAAGAATAAACTGAATGAGCTCGAAAGATGGCTTATAGAGAACAGATAAGTCAGTTCATATGGGGCAGTCTCTGGGCTTATCTTTGCTGAACATGATACTAATGTTTTGTTTTTAACATTTAAATTTCAGTTTAAAATTTATGCTAATAGCAGAACAGTGTTAAACATGCAGGATGCATAAGGGTAATGAATGAGACCTTGTAAAAGAGCAAAAATAAAACAAGAATTGTGTAGGAACTCAAAACAATTATTAAGTTGCATTATCTTACTCAGAATAGTCATCAAGCACATCAAAAACTGCTAGTGCTTAAAAAAAAAAAAAGCTAAAGAACTGGAGCATTCTTAACAGAACTGACATTGTCCACAACAACCATCCATGGTGAAAATACAGTGACGTACTTACACAGTGGTACACTAATAGAAAGGAACGGAATATAACTACATGTAATGACTTGGATGACTCTCTCACAATGTTAAACCAAAAAAGTCAGACAAAGAGCATATATTATTGTTTGATTCATTTATATAAAGTGGCAAAGTTGATCCATGGTTTATGATTATCCTTAGGGGTTAGGGAATGCTGGTGACTAAAAGGTACTCAAAAGACTTCATCTGGTGTGCTGTTGTTGTTGTGTTTGATTATTGTGATGGATATGTTACAGAGATGTGTTTGTGAAATTCATCATGCTGTATGCTTACAATCTGTGCACTCTTTGATGTGTGGATTTTACAATTTATAGTTCAACAACTAAAACATAAAACAGCAAATGCTAAAACTGACTGGGCTATTTATATGCCCAGTGTTTCATCTGTGAGGTGTTTAACTCCTTGTCATATAAATAAAAAAACAGCTTTACAAATGAAAACAGTTGTATTTTAAGGTATAAAATCAAAGGGTTCAATATATAGGGTCTAAAGTAATTTTGTCTAGTTTTAAAAATACAATGTGTAATTAATTTTGGATTGTTTTATTAATACATTTGTACCAAAAGCAATCACAATGTTATTTTAAATGTTAAAATATTTTCTTACCAAAAATAATCCCAAGAAAAATAAATGATTCATCAATGTCATTACAAATCAGAAAAAAATAAAAATTAAATATCATCATCAATATTACGTTGCTTTTCAAATTGCATTTTATATGTAATTTCTGATAATGCATACAACTCAATTTTCTTATATATAAAGTCTTCAGTGTATCGTGTATTACTAAAGTTAGAAAAAAACAAAACTCCTACTGGAGTTTTTGAGAACACTTGTTATAATAAATAAGGGTTTGCAAATTGGAAGAAAGGTGGTACACTTTAGTAATAAAGAGGGGTTATGACCAGAACTGTAGGTATTGATTGCAAGACCTGCCTCCAACAAGCCCAGAGATCCTGAGCTCCTGACAGAGGTCATAACCCCATCCAAAAGAAAACACTGTGAACCCCATTTTGAATTTTAAGACCTGCAATAGCAATATTTTTAAAAGTAGGAAGTAGATGTGCACTCTGATACAGCAGTGATATGTAACATTACACAACAGCGCCTGGAATGTGGTACCAGCAAAGTAATAAAGTTGCTAATTGTATACATTGTTTTGTTTTTTCACCTGAAACCTATACAACACAAGCTATACTGCAGTATTACTTCTGCTAAAAGAATTAAAATGATTCCATAATGCTTTAGATTTAACCCTTAAATTTAAATAAGTTAAAATCTGAAATTCAGTTTTTCATTGATATTAGCTGCATTTTAAGTGCTTTTGGCCACACACAACTAGTGGCAATCATATCGGACAGTACAGGTGTAAAGTGAGTCTCTCTGCAGCTCACTTTCTCCACAAACTAAAGAAGTTACTCCAGATAAAGGATTCTCAATGGAAATTTTAATCAACTAAAGTTCACTACCTCTCACCCCCAATTCACCACACAGGAACATAGCTCAGTGTGGAGAGAACTACTGACTGCTCAAAACTGAATTTCCAGGTGTTCACATGAAACATCTTTCTTCTTCTATGGAGATAACCACCTTGATGCTTTTCAGCACTGTGTGGAACAAACTAGAACATATCCACATGCTGATCCTTGCAACCTGTTCCCACCCCACTCCACCCCCCCCCCACCTTTCTTCCCTGCTCCACAAATTACGATCTCTTTAGAAGTGACTTGACTTCGATATCCAGAAGCCAAAAAAAACGCAGCTAGAGTATCAGCTGAGTGGTGAACTTCAGGCCTCCTGTGAAGCGAAGGCGGAAGGCGAGGTTACAGATCCTATTAAGAGCTGGCTGTGGTAAAAGTTCGCAGAAATTTCATCATGAGCTTAATCCTGCCTATACCTCCCAGATGCTAAGAAGTCTAAAAAAACAATGATCAGAGCTCATGCCCCTGATTTTTGCCAAAGACAGATGGGAAGGCTGGTCAAGCTAAGTTCATTACTGTGACTATCACTGTAGTTGCCCTGGACCCCAGCGCAATGGAGCCTTTGTCCTCCAATCAAGTGAAACCCAAGGGAGATCGACATGCCACTGACAGTGGACCGTGGGTCAGGTAATAATACAGAAAGGGTGATTTGGAGCAGCCATCATCAAGTGCCTGCCAAGGACAGAGACGGGCAGGGATGAGGGTAGGAGGTGCATGCTAAGACCAAAGTCCAGGTAAGTCACTATCTGGGCATAGTCTGTGTGAAAAGATCTGGAAAAACCCAAGTGTCATGCCCTCCCCAACCCCCACTTCTTAATAGGTAGCCACACACTCTCTTTTGTGAACAGTTACAACCTCATTTCAGTTCCAGAGGGAACCTGAGTCAAAGCCCTGAGTTAGGGTTCAAGCGATGAGAACATCAGTCTCAAGTGTGTCACTATTTCACTCTGTGATTCCTGCAACACCAAATTTGAGTCTAAGAATGCAATTTCTTAAAATGTCGTTTCAGATCTTAACCAAGAGTCAATTTCAATTTGAGGAAGGTGGCGAGTCTTGAGCTCAATGGAAATAACAAAGAACATTGATGGCAGCTGCACCCTAACAAACTCAGTTACTTTCTTTTATTTTTAACTTGAATGATCTTTATTTTTGAGGTAAAATTAGTTGTATATTGAAGTAGAAGCTCTAAAGGATTCATAGAAGGGGGCCAAGGGAGGTCGAATTCCAAGATGGTTTGAAAAGTCCTTTAGAAGAATTCACCTTAAGTTATAGTTCTTAACCTCTTTCATGTCACTGATGCTTCTTTGTAGACCTGGTAAAAGCTATGGCTTCTATTTGGAAAAACACACATAAATAAAAGTGACATGTATTTTCATAAAGTTCATGGATCCCCCATGGAACCCAAATTGAAAATGCTGCCCTTAAGGAAAAGAGGATCACAGAGAAGATACCAAATATGGTCTCAGAAATAAGTTGTTGCTGGGTAGAAGGCAATTTTGGGAACAGCCAGAGGCCAGCAATAAAAACAAAGCAGTTTTTCTTTAAAGACTCTGCTTGCCTTGGGAACCTTGGCTAAAGATAGGAACTAAATAAGGGTTTCACACTCACTCACTCACTCACTCACTCACTCACTCACACACACACACACACACAATAGTAACCAATGCTTCTTTGAACAGTTTTAATAGAAGCCTTCAACTCAATCAATAGGCAAATCAGAACCAAAAATAACTAAATACATGAAATAAAACTATATATATATATATAAAATGTGTATGTATAAAACCTGTAATTGTTCTAAAGAATCACACTGCTCATAGTTGGACTACATTGTAGAACAAAATTATTCCCATTTGGTCTTTGGAACAGAGAATAAAGATAAGACCACGAGTCTTAGAGGAAGAATACCAAGGAAGCACTAGGCAACCTATAATGATGGCGGCATCACAGCAGCAAACTGGTGCCCAGAGAGAGAGCAGTGAGGTAGAAAGCTAATCATCAGCTTGATAGAAATTCAAGAGCAACTTCTCATGGACAACAAAATGCTTTCTGATTCTTGAACAGCCTCAATCACACTTTGGTAAAATATCTCTCTATCAATACTCAATCCAGTTTCTCATGGAAATGTGTTTAGGAAAATATAATACTAGCCAAATGGAAATTAAAATATCTCATACTTCTAATTACTTAAATATGTTTAGTAGGATGAGGTCATACCATGAAATTGGAATTATAATTCTTTAAAAAAATGTTTGATTTTTGTAATACTCGCTCATGCTGTATCTTTTATTATACTAATGTCAAAAGAATACTCATATTTTACAATATTTTCAACTTGGCTAGCAAGGGATAAAACAGCAAATCTAAATTACCATGCTAAAAGAAATTAAAATGTTCTCCCTTTAAATCAAAGATTATTCTTCCTAAGATGAGTGAAACCACAAAAATATTATCTTTTGATTATCAAATAATAAGGCATTCAGTATGGACTGTAGTCTATAAATTCAGAAGGAATGCTTGGAGGCAGCTGAAAATAGTGTATGAACCAAAATGCTGCACTGCCTTCTGATACCTACTGAAAAATTTGTGGGAGTAGGAAATTTCCACATACTCAACAGAGTCTGAAAGTCCTGAGAGATAATGGTATCCACTTTGTTATTTCCCTTCACAGTGTACTAGTGAGGTTTATATGTCAAAGAGTTACCTGGAACTTTCTTTTAATTTTAATTTTCTGGGATATTATTCACCAATCTTTTTTGATTGCTAAATAATTTGATGCATTTGTGATGACATGAATGAACCTAGAAGGAATCGTGCTAGCAGAAATAAAGCAGAAGAGAAATACTGGATGATCCCACCTATACGTGGGACAGAGGGAAAACAAACAAAAGGACAAGTAAAACTTAAAACTGACAAACTTGTTAGCAGAACTGAAGCATAGAGCAAGGGAGGGGAAGAGGGATTAAATCGGGGAAGAGATGGGCACAAAAGATTAATATGATGGTTCATGGTTGACAAAGTGTTGGGAGAATCTTGGGGTATACAATGATATAAAAATATATACAAGTGCAATCAAATAAAGAAAATAAAAATGAAATTAAAGTCTTAAAATTTTTTCATTTTTTTCAGGCAGATCATTTAAATAACTGAAGAATTTCTCTCTGAAGTGCCAGGAATTTATGATACTTAATATACTACCTATGAAATAACAAAATACATTTTAATAATACAGTAAAGCATGTCTACAAAAGTATTATGTTAGATAATGCAAGAAGGTAATTTATAATAGTTTCTGATACTAAAAAGTGCTCAGTAAATACTAGTTTTTGATGACCTCAGTCATGATGGTATTGCCAACAGTGGTAATAACAATACTTCCACCCAGTGATGGGCAGCTAAGATGGCCCATGTTAGTTCTGCCTTCTGTTGCTTCCATTAGTCAAGCTCCCATAAACCCCTCCCCTGAGTGTTGGCTGCATTTAGTGTTTCAGTCCTTGGGGAACTATGCTGCAGAAATGATGAGCTATTGCTCTCAAGACTAAGTTACTGAAACACTTTCACTTTCATCTTGAGCTCCCATACACACTCTTTCTTTCCCTTAGGAATCTCACCCTACGGAAAGTCAACTATTACTTGCATAGCCATGCTGACATTATGTCCTATGGAAAGGTCCAGTGCGACTGACATGCCAATGCATCAGTGAATTTTGAAGCAGATTTCCTCTGGCCAGAGGCCTCATGAGAGGTCTTGAGAGAATCACCCAGCTAGTCCAGATTCTCTTCCCACAGAAACTATGCTTGTTGTTTTAAGCCAATTAAGTTTGGGATAATTTCCAAACATCAAGATAATACAGATTTTGGAAGGGAAAGTACCTTGGTGAACTGTGTAAGCCTCCTTAGGTAATATGTGTGAACCTGCAAAGTGCCTTGAACGCACTGCTCACAGAATTTTGGATGTAAGAGATTTACTTGAAGGGCGTAAGTAAAAGTGAAGAAATTTTCTTACTGGAAACTAGAGATTACTTGGTGGCAGAAGTTTAAAAATACCCACACTTATGTGTAGTTACACAGCCTATAATCACTTGCAACTTAAATAAGTTGACAAATGTGCCAACTGGGTGATTTAGTTAAGGATATTTCCCCACAAAGTGTGGAAGGTGCTACCTGTCTTTTTCTTGCTGCTCATAGTACATTGTAAGAAGAAAGATAAATTGAGAAGTACTACTAAACAAAAAGTAGGAATGGTTTCGAAAATTCTCAGTCTCACTAGAGTGCTAAAATGGGGGGTGGGGGGGAGAAGCTTCCAAACAAAGATCATTTCCAGTGAACTGTAAGGAAAAACATGATTTAAAGTTAAAACTCAGCTTGGAAATGCAGCTTTTTAAAACACTATTCGGTCCAAACTTAGGATCTCCTAAAATTTAAGGGCCTTGTCTCCCCCTCTTGTCTCAACAGAAATCCATGGCGAGAAGAACTGATCTATGAGAAATATTTGAATGTGGTTTTTATCTAATAGCAGAAACTTCAGTGAATTCACAGGAGATTCACACAACTTTAAGAGAACTTCAAGAAAAGAAACATTGCAAGTTTAAATTGAAATGACAGACAGTACTAAATGAAGAAAAGTCAGTTACATATCCCTAAAATTGTACTGGCAGAAAGCAGACTGAGAAAACTCAGCTTCAAAGACTTCTTAAATTTCATGAAAAAGGAAAGATGACTCAGAAAGTGAAAACAACATTTGCCTACGAAATATGAAACTCTATTTCGTAATTATTATGAACCAATCACTCCCACATGCTTATCATTTTCTACTTTTCTGGACAAGAATCTGTAGGTATCTCATGCCTGCCCCACTGCCCCAATGCTGAATTTGGACATCTAGACTCATTGCAATAGCTAAAGATGAAGAGCAGTTTTACTTGAAATGATGACTTACTTACTGAACTACCACCAAGGAACCTAAACCCACATCATATCACAATTACATTATATCTGCATTTTGAACTTAATTCACTTACACAATGAAAAGGAATTATTTTTCTCTGTCTTATAAAAATTATTTTTGATATCAGTATAATTTAGCATGTATTATAGTATCAAATAAGTCAACCAAAAATGGGCAGGACAGCTAAAATCAACATTTCTCCAAAGAAGGCATACAGATGGCCACCAAGCACATGAAAAAAGAGTTTACCTTCATTCGTCATTAAAGAAATACAATTCAAATCACAATGAGATCACAATGTGGAAAGAACCCATCTCTAAAGGATCAGACACAAGTGTTGGCAAAGGTGCAGAGTAGAGAAACCCCTGGTCCCTCCTGGTGAGAATGTAGACTTGTCTGACCCCTGTAGAAAACTGGATGAAGGTTTCTCAAAATATGCAAAGTAGATCTACCATATAATCCAGCAAGTCTGTAAGTACTCCTGGGTACTTACCCAGAGAAGATAGAGTAATGTGAAAGAATACATGGTCTCTTGCATTTATTGCAGGACTATTTACAACACCTGACTTGTGAAAAAATCCTGAGTTGCACAAGGACAGATAAATAGATAAGGTGTTGCATAAACACAAGAGAACACTACTAAGCTATTTTTTTAAAAATGAAATCTTGCTATTTTAAACAGTAAGGATGAAACTGGAGGGGACAAATACCATTGCATGGAATATAAAGAAAGAAAACAGAGAAACAGAGAAAACTAAGCAAATCAAACCCCAGAAATCCGATTGCAGAACAGAGGCTATGGGAGAGGATGTGTTGGTAAATGATCATCAAAGGGGGGAACAGCGTCCGAAGGACTGCAGCAGAAGAGTAGAAGGGTAGGGGAATGACCTTTTGTAGCAGGTGTGGTAACATACATATGAAGTCTGTGAACCTTTATTTCCAATTCATATATCGTGCTGTAAACCAACATTATTGCAATTAAAAAACGAATCTTAAAATGAAAATTCCTTCTGAACATTTAATAGGTTGAGTTATTGACTTAATGGTAATTACAGATTTATAGTACTGAATGTAACAAATATAAAATTTTATAAACTGCTCTACACTAACAAGATTAAATACTCTAAATCTATAACTAGAATGACTTTATTATATATAATATATATAGATATATATAATATACATATATTTCTTAAATTCACTCATTCTCAAAGGAATGACTCAATTAGTGTCATTCAAATATTCTAAAATGACTTATCCTTCAGAATGATGGTACATACATCTGTTACTTTCTACTCACTATCATATTAGGACATTTTATGAAAAAAAGTTAAAGCAATATTTTTAAACATGTTATGCTTTTACAAAGAGCAACCTATTTTATGCTCAATTCCCTTTGGGCTTGAGCCTATTTAGTGAGGCTTATTAGTGAAGGACAATGACTGGCATACCCTCTGGATAAACACTCACAGGCCAATAAAAACAAAGAACACAAAAATGTCATTCAGAAATATGCAGTGCTGTTTAAAAACAGAAACACCCATTTCTGCAGAAACAGAAAGAGGGCCCCACTATTCTCCAGAGATAGCAAAGTGTAGTTTAGGAATGCTCCACCTACAGTCAAATCAGGCTCTGTGGTGATGTGCTGACTGGAGACAACAGTGATTTGCCCTCCTGGGGACTGTTTGCTCATATAGCTCCCTGGACTTTAGACATGTATGTACTACACACAAGTTCCTAATGTATATTTGCAAAATCTTTAACAGTACTAAAGAATCATCTTTTCCTCTAGCTTCCGGGAAGGAAAATTTACACTAACATAAATGAAAAGCCTGACATGGCAATAATGGATGGTAACTCTAAAAAAATAAACAATAAAATAACAAAATAATAGTTCTGGCTATCAGGTTGATGGGTATCTGAAGTGTGCTATCTTTAAGGTTAACAGATAAGCAATTCTATGTAAGAAAAAAAAGAAAAAAAATTAAAGTTTTTTCTTCTTTGACTTGTTAAGAAAGCACCAAGAAAATTCAAAAAACACATCTAAACTAAGTAATACGATGTTCTTGTATGTAACATCTACATACCACTTAATATCAACTCCAATATCAATCAGAGCTACTTTTCCTACAATGCCCTACAGACCTAGCACTTACGATCTAAATTTTATCTTGAATCTTCATACAACATACCTATCCTACTTTCTCAAAGTCATTGATACTGTCATGAGGGACACTAATATAATTTTGAGGGCAGTGGAGTACTGTGGAAATAACACAGGCTAGAAGTCACATCAGGGCTCTAAACTCAGTGTCATTTGATTTGATCTTGATGCTGACAAGCAAATTAACCCCCCCTAAGACTCTGAATTCACATTAACGTTCTCCTGTCACTTAAATTAGTTTTTTGTCACTGTTAAATTAGAAAATTCAGGTAACACGTTCAACAAAGCACCTGAATACAGTTAATAGTCAATGTTTCATATTTTAATATACTTTAATTTCTTCAATTATTTTAAAGTTCAAACAAAATAAATTTATTTTAAAAAGTGTCTAAAAAGAAATTACAGCTTGATTTTTTTTTCTTTTATAGTAAGGTTTTATATGTAATTTCCATTTTCAAGCAGTTACAAAAACCCTCACTAGCAAAAGTAGCAAAAACATTTTGTCATCAATGATAAAAGAGTAAGTTGTCAAAATGAAAAAACAGAAGTACGGTTGCTACCATGTAAAGAGTTTTCAATCCTCCTTCTTCCTGGGATAAAAAAGGGGGAGAGTAGAAAAGACAGTGAGAATAATGTTAACATAGTACAAGTTTTGGTCAACTTGAGCACATAAGTATGAAAAGCATCATATTTAGGCTACAATTAATAACTATTAATAACAAATAATACAATTAATAACTTAATAGATGCAGCAAATGGCAGGCAAATAAATTGTCCTGCACTAATCCTACAACAGCCACCGTCCCCTTAATAAATGTAGTAAGAATGAGCTCCATCATCATGCTGGTCACTAGAAATAGGTTATTTCCAGTCCCCACAAGTAAGAAACACAGGCACTGTTACCTCTAATTAACAAATGAAGAAACTGAAGTTCAGAGAGGTCACCTGCCTGTTTAAGGTCACTCTACTAGTAAACACTAGAGTTGCATCTGAACTGTATCTGATGCCAAACCCACTCTCCCTTTACTATTCTCTCTTTCTAGGACACAGAGATGTTAGCAAGAATCTTTCCCAAAGCTTGAAAACTCACAAACTAGAATTCGCCCCCTTTTCTCTTCTTCCCATCTTCCAATATCTCTCAACTACTCTGCTTCCTGGTCACTTCCAGGTACAGTGTTTATTTCCTGAACTCCACTATTTCCTTGAGTCATGACATTTGGTCTAGAGGCCCAACCTTATAAGAAACTTTCTGTGACAAGGCAAGAGAGGACCAAAAATATGTCAAGTTAAGTCTTCCAATCTACTCATTCAACCAAACACGTATAGATCTTACATGCTTACAATACTGACATGTCCCAATTTACAGATATGACTAATGGCAGACAAGAAGTGGAATCATACATATTTGCCTAAGTCATAACTATTTACTAGGACACTTAACTGAACTACATTTCCAAAAGGTATCGCAAGTTTTTATCTTTAATTCAGGTAATAGATTTTAAGTTAGAGTTCTTAAAGTTACTGAATTTAAAGAATATATTACTCAATTTAAAAAAACAGAACTAATCAAAACAAACTTAGAAAATATCATCTTTAGACTGGGAGGTTTACTTTTTGCAAATGGATGTGAAACATCCATTCAAAAAGCAATTATCGAATTGATAGTTGTCACCCCTAACTTGACACTTTGAAATGAGTATGGCTACCATGCATCACCCACAGACGCTGGGTTGAAATCATCAAGGTCACTTTGTTGTAGGTTCCACATTAGTCAAAAATATAAACTATTTGCCTCTTGACAACTTATTTAAAAGCACAACTAACCTAGTTAGTACAGAGGAAGAAAATTGGTCACAGAGAAGTACCTTGCCCAGTGTCACAGAGAGCAACAAAGAGAGCAAACTATCAAATTCCAGTGCTCTGACTCCTCAGCCCTCACATCCACTATGTTTCATTAGCCCAAGAGACACATAAACACACTCAAAGAAAGAAAGCAAGCACCATGCAGAGTGATAAACCTACCATTTAATGAGTCTCTATGCCAAGAACAAGACACAAGAGATGAACGAACTTCTTAAAGTGTTGCCCTGAGATGAAGAAAAACATTTTCCCAAAGCAAATTTACTGTAGGTTGGAAACAAACAAGCGAGCAGTTACAACACAGGATGTGGATCCATGCCTTCACAAACCAGGCCTGCCTTCAGTTTGGGGGAGCACAATATGAAGAACTAACTTAAATAACTACATAACCAACTTTATTTAAAATGCTGAATACTTGTAATAACCTTATCTGAACAAGAAGCATAGATAACATTATATAAACTTTCCCTTAAGGTTTCTGGTCATTACTGGGATGACCAAAAGCACTATAATAATGTAACACAGTATTTCAGAAATGGGGGAGGTCTCTTGTCACCACTTAAAAATAAATGCAATCACTTCACTCTCAGTCTTACTGTATTGGGTTATGCCTGCCTCTAGCAGTTACACCCTCTCTTAATCCAATATGACGCAAATTCAAGTTAATCAATAACCAGACTGTGGTTCTAATTTAAACTATCAGGGAAAATCCCTTCTCCAGAGTAAAGTCCTCAGATTTATGCCAGCTGACCTATTTTCTTTGGTGTCTACTAAAGGTACTATCACAGGGCAACCATAAAAACAAATGCTGTCTACTTGAAAATTTGACCATGACAAGTCTGGAAGGGTGAAAAATGAATTATCTTACCTCAAACAGGGACTATGGTGATAAATTAATCTTTAATGAGCAGTGACTACTATGTCCCAGTATGTGCTGGGAGCTTAACAGGTAATATTTTATCTTTACAATACCTAATGTCATAGGTCATTCTAATTCACATTATATAAATAAGAAAACTGAGGCCGAGGTTATACAAAGTTTGCAGAGTGATAATTTAAAACATACACTCGGGAGGGAAAAAATTAAAAATTCATATGTCTTTAGAGCCCAGGACAAAGTAAATGTGTGAAGTTTCAAGATTTTCAGAGCAGCAGTTTGCAAGCTTGGCTGCACACTGAAAGCACCTGGAGGCACTGCCAGGCAGGATCCACCCTGAAGGCTGTGGTTTAATTGACCTGGGAGCTTCCCAGATAATTCTAATGAGCAGTCAAAGGTGAGAACCAGTGTTTAGACACAGATTGACGCATAGCCTACCTGAAAGTACTTTAATTTTTTTTTTAATTGAGGTAATGTTGGTTTTCAGTTTTGTTTTGTTTTGTTTTCAGTTTTCAGTTTTTTGGAAGCAAAGATCTCCCCTCCAGGTAGTTACAGTATATAGTGCATGCACGATCAAAGCACCAAGAGTCCACCACTATAATCCCGCTGTGCCCCTTTCCTCTCTCCTGCTGGATGCCTCAGTTCTAGCTTTCTAGGGTTAGATTTTTAGCTTTATCTGACTCTTTGCTTGGTTTCTCTACGTTTTAGATACAGGCAACACCATGCAGTATGTCTTTCTCCTTCAAATTTATTTCACGTAGCAAAATCCCATCCAGTTTCATCCACGTTGCCAAAAGTGGCATACATTTATCTTTTTGATCACTGAGTAATATTCCATTATGTATAAGCCAAATCTGAATCCACTCATCTGTTTGGGGGCACTTTTGTTTCTCAAAATTAGAAAAGGACCTGCCATAAAAAATGTTTTTTAAATATTATAAACACTGTGCTGGTCAAAGGTTATTATTGCCTCTGCCACCAGTAAGTGACCTGTGTTATACTCTCAGAATTACAGTAGTCTTTGGATGGATAGCCAGACTGTCAGAGAGACATACCTTTTAGTGGATAAGGGTTTCTCATATTACTCCACCCCCACCTCCTATTTATGGGATTTTTCCACCTCAAAATGCACTTGGGGTTAACATAACCTACTTTCCAAATTATCTTGGAAGTGTCACCCATTTAAACAAAAGACCTAAATATGCTCACTTAAACAGATTACAGAAGTTTACTTATTTAAACTTTTTCAACCATCTTTTAAAAGGGAAGAGGACTGTACTTATAGGTAACCCCACTCTTAGTCCAAGTCAGGTCAATAGATATGATGTAACTCAACACATCTTAAGAATGGAGATGTAACTCAACATATCTTAAGAATAGAGCCTCTAATTTCCTAAAAACCCCCTCTATACAAGTGGTATATTGTGCTGTTGAGCAAAATATCATTTGCCTTTGAAAAGGGAAGAGAAAACTGCCTATAATTAAAAATCTTAATTAAATGGCATGCATATGTGAAATCCAAAATAAATGCAAGAGTCAATTGTAAATTCATTAAAAAAAACTGTAGCCTTCTTGAGAAATAATGCCTCATGTACAAACACACTGCAATTGCTGCAGCACAGCAATTCAAGAGGAAATTACAAGAAAGTAAATGAAGAAACAGGCATGAAGGCCGTTCAAGTTAGAAAGACATTTTTTCATGTAATCTCCTGCTACAAAGCAAACAGTGAATTTCAACACCACCCCTCACCTCCCCTTCAATACCACCCCTCACCTCCACCAAAAGAAAGCAAATGAAAGAAGCAGCAGAATGACTTTCAAAATTTAATACTGTAGTGTTTGCTTCGGCAGCACATATACAAAATTTAATACGGCAAATAAAATGCCATGATTCAAAAACCAGCTCCTCAGTGACACATTTTACTGGCAGTTGAGGCAAATGACCTAATGAGCAAAATATTAAGTACTATGCTCGGTTTTCGAAAAGCAGAGAAACAGAAGTGAAGCCCTAGAAAGCTAACAAAAGTGAGTGCAATTAATCTTCTCACTGTGATTAGGATGAGTCTGTTTGTTGAGCAAATAAACGTGTGCTGCTCTCCCGAGCATCAGGAAAAAACTGTGCAATGCAGAGGTAAAAATGACAGCACCTGCTCTCACGGGTCTTCTGAGCTATGAAACAAAGCACCAAGTTCATCTAATCCACCATGCCCCCGTCTTTAACCCTGTGTGTGGGTAAGCCCAGTCCTGCGGCTGAACTGTGAGACACATTTCCCCACCTTGGGCCTGACTACACTGAAGTTTATAGGAAAGCTGCTGATACTGAGCAAATGAGTAAATAAACATCTTTGCATAGCAACAAAATTCATGGGTAATTCCCACAAGCTGAAAGGGGAAAAAAATTGAAAAGTCTATCAAAACAGGTTTTCCTTTTGAACCAAGCCCAAGCTACTGTATTTTCACTGCCTGTAGCTATGTAGCTTCAGTACGCTAAAAATACTTTCTTTTCTTCTAAATTGGGAAGAGCAAATAAGACCAAGTCATCAGCTGTGTACCATTTTCGTGCATCTTGCATTTTTTCTTTTTACTACAAAAACCCTCAAAATAGCTGAAGTGACAGAAAGGCATCTGTTTTATATTTGTATACACATACACTGACACCAAGAGTCACCCAGCTTGTCTGAACAGTAACATAAAATAAGCTATATTTGCGTTATCAGCAAAGGCTGTCAGCATTTTACTACTCAACAGTTCGTTGTTATTATTATTAGTATTAGTATGTTGGTTGGGTAGAGAACTGCACAAGTACTGAAAACTAACCACAATGACAAGTAAAAGCTTTCACAACTATGCATAGGATGGCCAGCTATGCACTCAACAAGACCACCTGGTGCTTATTTGGCAGTTAGGCATCATTTATGTCTGAGATGTGCATTAAATGAGATTCTAAAGCTGTACACAAGCTTTAGGTCTTTCTGTAGTTCTTGCTCCAGTCGTGTTTGCCGTGTCTGGCAAAGAGTAAAAGTGTGTCTCTTCCCTGACTCAAGGCTAATCTGTAACACACGCGCACAGACACAGGTACACGCAGCCCAAGCTCTGCGAGGGGGAAAACAAGTCCTACAAGGAAGTCTCTAGAATCATCTTCTCTTTAAAAAGGGAATGCCCGCAGGGTGGTGAACAGCGCAGGGTGAACTTGACCAACACATCAGGTCCGCTAGTCACCCGGGGAAGTTAACCGAAGCAAGAACGCAGAACTCGCAGGCTCGGGTTCAGCTGTGCTCGGCCAGGGGTGTGGGCTGCGAGATCACGACTTGGAAAGCGAAGCAGCAGTCTGAGCAATCGCTGCCAACCTCCCTACTTCTGAAGCAACCGCCAGAGCCCACGAACTGGAAAGCTAAAACTTAGGAATGAGCAAAGCAGGACGCTGGGACGGGCGGGCAGAGCGCAGGGAGGCTGTCTCCCGGCTCGGGGCCCGGGCTGCGGCCTGGGGTAGCGGCTCGGCACCCCCGGCCCCGCTCGCCCGGGGCCAGTCTCAAAAGTCACCGCCGCGGCAGGGACCTGGACTGGGGCCGCCGTCTTCTCTAGCGGGTCCCAGGCCGCGGCGGCAACGGCTGCCCGAGCCCCTTGTCCCGGCGGCGGGCGCGGCGCGAAGTTGGCCGCCGCCGCGTGGCGCGCGCCCCGCCAACGTACCTTGGAGCTGGGCGGACAGCGAGTCCTGGTGCTGCTGGTACTTGAGCGCCACCGCCTCGGCTTTCCGCAGCTGCGTCTGCAGCTCGTAGTGGAGCATGGCCCCGTAGAGGAAGCCGAACACCACCGTCAGCAGCAGCAGCGTCTGGAAGATCCGCTTCTGCTTTCGGGAGCACATCCCGTTCCCCATGGTGGCGCCGCTGCCCTGCGCCGCCGTTCCGCCGCCGCCGCCGCCGGCCCCCGCGCGAGCGCGTCCCAGCGGCCGCCTCGCGAGCACAAAGCCGGGCCGGGGAAGAGGCGCCCGCGCTCAGCACCCGCGCGCCGCGGGCCGCGCCGCCCTCGACGCCGCCACACTCGGGCCGGGCGAGCCCCCCGCGCGCGCCCGGGCCGGGGAGGGGGCCCTCCGCATACCACGCGCCCGCGCCCCGCGCCGCTCCCGACGCCGCCTCGTCCCCACTTTCTGGCCCGCTGTCCCGGGCGGCGCGAGTCCCGCCCCGGCCGCGCCCGCCTCCCGGCGCGACGCGCGGCCGCCGCAGGGGGGCCCGGGGTCCGCGGCGCTCGGGGAGGCCGGCTCCGAGCGCCCCGCCGGCGGGGACACGGCCGGTGTCACTGCGGGGACTGCCCCAGCCGCGGCCTCCGCCGCCGCCTGCCCGACTTACGTGTCACCGCGGCCCGCGCAGCCGGCCAGCGGGACTCCGAGAGGAAGTCCCATTCGGGGTCCCCGCTCATTGGGCCCGTCCGAGCCGCCGCTCCCTCCCTTCGGGGAGCCCGTGCGGGCCCCATTGGACGCCCGCTTTGTCCGTCCGACCCGCGCCGCGTCCGCCCTCCCACCGCGGGGTCGGGGCCGAGCGGCCGGCGCCGGCTGCGCCCACGTGCGGGGGCGGCGGGGAGCGGAGCTCGGGGGGTGGGGGGGCAGTTTGGAGGGGCGGGAGGGGGCACACGTGTGTGTGTGTGTGTGTGTGTGTGAGGCTGCGTTCGTGGCCCCGAGCTCGGGACGCACGTCGGTGCGCAGTGCGGGGTCCGCTGCCCGCGGGAGTGGGTGGGGCAGCCGCGGACCCGGGCGAGCTCCCCGCTCTCATGCAGTGACCAGATGCGGGACGCACGGGGCGGCTACTTGGGCCGCGGAATCGTCTGAGCGGAACTGGGAGCCCAGCCGAGCCCGCCTGTCCCCACCCCGCGGACTGGAGTACTCGCCCGGTGCGTGCGCGCCGGCAGATGGCCGGGCGCGAGTCGGGACAGTCGGGCACGCTAGCTTTACTTTTCAGCTGCCCGCGTGGGCTGGGGAAAGCAGCCTGCCTTTGGCAGGGAGGGAAGAAATGATCTCATCGTACCCTCGCCCAACCGCAGCCTTTTCTACCCCGTCCCTCAA